>MU158787.1:278129-299381 GCA_015888305.1 Antheraea pernyi | reverse complement strand
AAATAAATATTTTATTTTCGTACTTATTTTACTTTATTTGATAAGCAAGTGAATATTTGTATAGGTAATATTTTTGTAAATATTTCTACCAATTCAAAAGCAATAATACCAACAGAACACTCAGTAATTAGATTACAGGTTAGGACCCGTGAATGCTGTGGTTCCGCAAGGATGTGTACTATCCCCTACTTTTTTTCTTCTGCATATCAATGACATGTTGCAAGTAAACAACATTCATTGCTATGCGGACGATAGTACTGGGGATGCTTTATATACTGGTCATGCTAATATTCCGGGAGATTACGCGTTGTTGAGTGCCGGAATCAACTTGTGTCTAAAATGGAGACTTTACTCGAGCACGTCTCGCGTTGGGGTAGACAGACCTTGGTCCATTTTAACCCCACAAAGACACAAGCTTGCGCCTTTACCGCAAAAAGGACAAAATTTGACGCAATTTCCAGTTTTGAGGGAGTGCCCTTAGTCGCCAAGCGCAGCATTAGTGTCCTCGGCGTCGATATGTAGAGTGACCGTCAGTTCGGCGGTTATTTGGAAAGCAAAACGTAGTTGACCTCCAAAAAACTCGGTATCCTTAATAGGGCAAGACAGTAATTCACACCAGAACATCGTTTGCTATTTTATAAGGCGCAAGTCCGTCTACACGTGGAATACTGTTCTTTTATGCCTTTTATAACACAAGCTTGCGCCTTTACCGCAAAATTTTCCAGTTTTGAGGGAGTGCCCTTAGTCGCCAAGCGTAGCATTGGTGTCCTCGGCGTCGATATATTGAGTGACCGTCAGTTCGGCGGTTATTTGGAAAGCAAAACGTAGTTGACGTAGGGTGAGGATTTCAAGGGCATTTCTACTTCATACTTCGACCTTATAGAATCGACTCCCAGCGGCGGTGTTTCCAAACCATTACGAGTTACAAACCTTCAAGAAAGGAGCGTACACTTCTTTAAAAGGCCGGCAACGCACTTGCGACCACCCTGGTGTTGGTAGTGTTCATGGACGGCGGTGATCGCTTAACATCAGGTGACGAAGCAGTTCGTTTGCCTCCTATGATATAAAAAAACATGATTGATGTGTTCCGGTAGTCGCACTTGTGTGTACAGTCCCTTATCCAAGCTTAGTGTAGTGTTCATGGACGGCGGTGATCACTTAACATCAGGTGACGAAGCTGTTCGTTTGCCTCCTATGATATAAAAAAACATGATTGATGTGTTCCGGTAGTCGCACTTGTGTGTACAGTCCCTTATCCAAGCTTAGTGTGTAACCACAAATATATCAACACAAAGGTCATCAAATTTCGTCAGAAATAATCGCTTATGGTTATGTTAAAAAATTGCTATCATTAATATAAACAATGATAAAAGAAACACATGAAACATGTTGTTTTTGCGGCCATTTATGTATTACGTAAGTAATAATGGGGAGCGTGGCCTTTGATTTGCTTATTTTTATGACATAAGAGATAGGGGTATCTGAATGTATATGTGAGGTCGTATATGTGAGTTATATCTTATCCACTGGGTTATCATTGCCCTAGTAGCGAACCACTACAAGTTAATTCCTATAGAGGAAATATAGACTATAAATTCATTATTTCTGTACTAGTTAACTGCTGCCCATGAATCAATAAGGAAACCAGAACAAATTAAAATAATACTTTATGTAAGCAGGGAGGGGATAAGAGCATTGCTTAGTTAAGCTGACGAGGGGAAGGGGGCGGTCAGAAATTACATAAATTCTGCTTACGTAATACTCCAACGGCCCTGTATTTAAAATTATATTAGAAAGCAGACGCGGTGCAATATACGTAGTTTTTATAATTACTTCGAATCCCACGTAATCTCGAATAATTCTATTATAACAGGGAGAATTCGCGGCACTCTCGTTTGGTCCCGGTGGAATTTTTTTGTTAATGAAGTCTTTACTTTTGACGAGAATTTAATTAATTATAAGAACCCACGGGGAGATAATAGGTTCGGGCTGAACTATGGAAAATATGTTAGCTAATTGTACACCTTAATATTATATTTTTATTATTATTTAATTTAAATCTTGTATATCTATATAATACATTTAATAGACGCTTTATTATGCTAGCTTTTTGTTTTGTAGCACAGTAACCTAACAAAATAGGGTTACTCGGTAAGGAATTCTCTCAGGGCTATGACATAGAACTCTTCAAAACGGGATTAAAACACGATCCTCAAGGTGAATAAAACAACGGTGATACTCATAATATTGTAGTTGTCCATAAGCGATAGTAAGGCTCTACTACTTACTATAGTAAGGGTCGTCTGCCTGTTTACTACACTTTGGTTAAAAAGGAAAAACGAAACAGTAAATTTGGGCTATACAGTGGTAGCCGGAATGGTTAACAATGACAACCAAACCAACAAAAGAGATCGATCCGTATATACCTCTTCACGTTACGTTTGAAGATTTATAGGAATGTAAGAAATAGGTAGGTAAAAAACGTAAGAAATCCGCACATTTAGGAAACGATAAAGAGATACCGCAAACTTTTTATTTATTGCCGTAAAACTGTGCCTTTGAAACACGACGCGTTTCTTTCTTCTAGGAAAAGGAGACGAGGAAATTAGTCAAAATAATTAAAGATTTTATTAATTTTTATTTTTGCTTAACAACATCATTAGTATTAAATAACAATATAATTGTAACACTGAGGTTCTAAGTACAGTATAAAAATCTAATTAACTTAGTATTAACAAGAACATGAGTAAGTAAACCGCCAAACTGAGATATTTTTAAGAGTTGCTACTATATTACTATTATAAATTTTGATATTTGTTGAATACTTAATTACGATATCTAGTAATATACGTGATCTAGAAAACTATAATAATTTAGTTAATAATGTTGCATTCTTACTGTGACGTATTAAAAAAAAAATGTCACAATATTTAGTCATTAATTTGAATAGATTTATGTCAGCAGTCGAGTGTTAAGTACATGATTCATGTCACCGTGTAAGGAAGGGAAACTCAGTGTTTTTATACGAGCTGCGACCCGCTCTTTTTGTAATACCTCCTGTAGTGAACCCGAGTTTCTGTGGCACCTGTATATGTATGTGTTTGTCCATCGATACTTAAGAAATTTTGTTGAGTAAGCCTTGGAATAACAAAGAATTTTAATTAATTCGTTAGAAAATGTTAAACTTATAATAATTCAATTGTTTTTTGATTCACGGATTCGTATGTAGTACTTACTCCTTCATATTAATTCTACCAGTATATAATTTTTTCTCTTAACATATATATATACATACATACATACATACATAACAATATTTCACATATTTTAACATATTTCAACTAAACTTTGTGGGTATAAGTGGATATGAAATATTGTATTTATAGTTTTTATACGATTTCTAAAAATAATATGAATAATATTTAGAGCGACACACAAAGCTTTATATTTATTAATGTAGATTAAAATTAGAAATAATTAATTTATCTAGGTTTTTCCATATATTAGAATATGTAGCGCTTGTCTGCGATAAAAAGGCATTACAGTTTTTGGCAACTCTCTTATGCTAAACATAATTCATAGCGATATAACGCGCCAAATTAACAGAGACACTTATGGAAATATCACTAGGGGCAGCCTGTTCATCATAAAAAGGCCAACCGGTGGTAGTTTTGACGTTCATAAGCGCCTTATTAGGGCCTAAACTAAATAAAGTATTTTTGATTTGATTTGATACGTTCATAAGTGCCTTATTAGGGCCTAAACTGAATAAAGTATTTTTGATTTTGATACTTAAGTAATTTTGTTGAGTGAGCCTTAGAACAACAAGGAAGTTAGATTTAATTCGTTATAAAATGTTAAACTTAATTCAATTGTTTTTTGATTCCCGGATTCGTATGTAGTACTTACTCCTTCATATTAATTCTACTAGTATATAATTTTTTCTCTTAAAAAATAATTATCCATAGTAATTCACATTGTAAATAGATATTTCAACTAAACTTTGAGGGTATAAGTGGATATGAAATGTTGTATTTACAGTTTTTATAAAATTTCTAAAAATAATATGAATAATATTTGGAGCGACAAACAGAACTTTACATTTATTAATGTAGATTAAAATTAGAAATAATTAATTTATCTAGATTTTTCCTTATATTAGAATATGTAGCGCTTGTCTGCGATAAAAAGGCATTACAGTTTTTGGCAACTCTCTTATGCTAAACATAATTCATAGCGATATAACGCGCCAAATTAACAGAGACACTTATGGAAATATCACTAGGGGCAGCCTGTTCATCATAAAAAGGCCTAAAAAATTCTAATAAACACAGATTACTTATATTGACCAACCGCTGTCCATGTTGTTAATTGCGTTATCTTTATTATGTACTTACTGATTTTTGAAAGTGCTTTCAAAAAGTATAATAAATATTGTGAATACAAATTGCTTATTATGTAATAAGAAGAACTGTATTTTAACACGATCACGATCACCGGTCACCGTACTTGATAATAAGCAATAGACAATGACGACCACCAAGAGATATACAATCCATCAGGCAGTAGCCAGAAACAAAACAATACCAAGTCTTGTGAGTTAGACTTATTGAACATGAAATTAAGTATAGACTTATATTTATTTCTACAATAATAAACAACTTTATTCACTCTACATTCCCCTTAAATGGCACAACGAAAGAAATAATGTCACGTTAAGCCTTACTGACTCCTTGTCAAGGCGAACTCGCAGCTCTCTTGCTAACGTGCCAACTGCCACTGACACAACTGGCAGAATGCCAGTACCGCTAGTTCTCGAAGCGTGATCACCAGCGTTTAATTAAATCCACTGGATTCATGCTGCCAGTGGTTGATTGTTCTAATGAACGACTTTAGGAATCTGCGGTTTCGAGGCTTTGTTAAGATATGGTTAGACAACAGCGGCTACTTCCAGTTTATCTTACGGGAATATACTGCAAAATGATATTTGAACCTGTCTGAACTTCTAACTAACTCTTATATAGAATAGGTATATTCTTTATAAATGCTTGGGCTGTTCTTGTGTAAATCTTGTTGGTGTTTCAATTTTTTTTTTAAAGAGCGTAGTTCACTATTTCATCTGAAATCAAAAATAAAGAAATAGAATCCTCGTAAAGATTTTCAACTTGACGTTTTAGCTAAACAATCGGTAACTAGTTTTGCATTACTATACTGAAAGTTGTTCAGATGGTGTTAAAAAATAATAATTCTCAGAAACAAAAAAATGTCAAAGTCAAGTCAAGTCGAAACTGAAGTTATTACGATGTGCGCACACACCGTGACGATAAACCTGCACCCTGGAGTTAGACATAGTCAATATTTTGTTGTTTGTATTTCTTTGTATTAAAACTTTCAATGTATTTAATACCTTTTTCTGTTATTAGTGTCGTTTTTTCTACAAACGTAATATAACGTAGAATAAGACTAAAGATAACATTTTTGAAAAGATTTTTATCTTGCTACGCCAAAGAAGTATAACTTCTAACGCGTGTACATAAGTACACACCTTCGTTGGCTTTCAACGGAATTTATCTTTTTATATTTCATATTACAAAGATTTATAATAAAAAAAAATTTGGAATAAAAATTAAAAATAAAAAAATTGGGAAAACATATACTATTGGGTGTTATAATCTATATTAAGTAATTGTCTAAAGAGACAGGAACAAAAACTAGCAATATTCCTCTGTAATTCATAACATATTCTTTATATATTCGGATAAGATCAGAAGTTACTGTTAGTGATTTAAGTAAAATGTATATATCGATCTTATTGGTATAATTTGAGTATATAACATATTATATTATATAAAATATTGACGGAGTAAAAGAAAAAAGTTCTGTAATAAAATATAGAAGAGCGGAGTAACAACCCTATGTCAGCCTTAGGGCTATTGCACATCGTTCGGCTAATTTGGCGATGTTATACAAGTCGCCTCACTCTTTAGACTGCCTATTACGGTATTGGACTATTGTAGTGATGTTACCATGTGTTTGATAATCGATATATGATATATTCTTATATTTTCGATATACTCGTAATTCATTTGATGCTTAGAAAGTTCTTGATGTGAAACATCTATAGGCGAGGCTAAACCTTATTTTTGGCGTGGCGATACCATGGCGTGTGTGTGTGAGGACGAAAGAAAAGAAATTAGTTAATGTAACTAGACTTTTTTGCGACACCTTAGTACAAGAGCCAGCAACGTTGGAAGAACGAGAATTTTAGAAAAGCTGGTTCTTTAATATGAAGATATATTATACCCCCGAGAGCCCAGGGAGGAGTTCTCCGGTGCCGGGTTCACCGGCACCCTTCGGGGGTAGTTAAATTGAATTTGTACTTTCCATATTGTTCATATCGGTGTTCAATAAGTAAGCCAGAGTCGTCGTTTGAGGTAGAAACAGATTGCATGAAACAAGTCATGGTCGTGATCGGTGTCCAGTAAGCAGGTCAGGGTCATCATGTGAGGCAGAAACAGAATCCTGAAAGCAACGCAGGAGTCAACAAGAGAGGAGGAATGGGAGTCCGTTTAACAAGCCAAGGTCACGTCAAACACCTGCCGCCGGCCAATGGGGACCGGCGTGGTCCGGGGTGCGCCACGTGGAGGCTCTCTGATCTGCACTCCAAACTTTGCCACCTCATCCAACAGCACTATGGGCCGGGTAGACAGACGAACTGTCTGCCGGGTGATCCCTGCTGAAAAAGAAGGGTCACCCGGCAGACAGTTCGTCTGTCTACCGGCCCATAGTGCTGTTGGATGAGGTGACAAAGTTTGGGGTGCAGATCAGAGAGCCTCCACGTGGCGCACCCCGGACAATGCCGGTCCCCATTGGCCGGCGGCAGGTGTTTGACGTGACCTTGGCTTGTTAAACGGACTCCCATTCCTCCTCTCTTGTTGACTCCTGCGTTGCTTTCAGGATTCTGTTTCTGCCTCACATGATGACCCTGGCCTGCTTACTGGACACCGATCATGACCATGACTTGTTTCATGTACTCTGTTTCTACCTCAAACGACGACTCTGGCTTACTTATTGAACACCGATATGAACAATATGGAAAGTACAAATTCAATTTAACTACCCCCGAAGGGTGCCGGTGAACCCGGCACCGGAGAACTCCTCCCTGGGCTCTCGGAATCAGGCTGCCCCATGTTTGTCCTGTGGTGGGCAAATTTGTACAGGAACTGGATTTCGACACAATGACCTTGCCGCGAAAATGGATCCCGGATGCTATTATGTCGACGACTACCGCAAAGAAACGAAACCAAAGAATCCCTCCCTGGGCCTTCGGGCTCAGGCTGTCCCTCGCTATCTGAGGGGCAACTTCTTGCCTGTTGTGGTATTAGAAAGGACGCCTTCAATTGAGAAGTTATCGGAGGCTATCTCTTGCGAGAAGAGGCAGTCTCCTTCCCCCAGCAAGTTGTTCAGGAAGGCAGACTCCGCGATGGACATTTGCCTGTCCGTAAACTCGGCCTCTGAGGCTGTGTCCGCATAACCTGCAAAAAAGCCGAATTTTCTGTGGCCCAAAAAACATAGAGGACAGCCCAAATCAATTGGGGAGTACATGGCCCAAGCGCACGCTGAGTCCGAGTTTCTCCACCTCAGACAAAAAGAGCTCTGCGTCGAGACGGAAGAAGGGATAGCGGACACTGTGACTAGAGCTAGGCTTGAAAGGGTCGCCAAGAAGAAGAGCATCCCTTGGTCAGAGGAACAGTTAACAGTAGACCTCAGTAAGAGGATACTTAATAGGTGTCGCAGAAATCGCGTCACCTCAAGGGCCCTTTTCAGGGAGCCCTTAATGAGGCGACCGTGCCGATTGCTAATGCAATTAAGGTGATGTCGAAGCTCGGAAGAGATGCTCAAGCTCCAGGAGGTATATACAGTAACGCAAGAGAAGGAGCAAAAACAAGTGGCCTTACTTGCAAACCTTCGACATTGCCTCACTGATCGTGTTCTACCGTCTGTATCATGGTGAGTGTTTTGATGAGCTATTTAATTTAATCCCTTCCTCTCTTTTTCATAACCAAACCACACGCGCTGGGCTTCGGAGCCACAGTTTTATAATAATACAATAGTATAAATACGATTCAAGTTGAAAATCAGTCGCCAAGCACCAGTCGGTGTGTCCCGGCACAAGCACTCGAGAGCCAGCTCCTTCTAGGCTTAGCGTACTAACCGTTTGCTCTCATTTATAACTCTAATATCGGAATGCAATATAAACATGTCTTAAACAAAGATATATAATCAGCAATAGTAAACTTACCACTGAAAATCTTTCATTCGGCAAAATCACCGGAAACATTATGAGTTGTTTGTCAATTTTGCTGGTATAATGATAAAACGTAGAGTTTTAAACTCAAACGATTATATATCGTGTAAGAAATTTGGGATTACAATAGTATCGATTTACAAAGTATCGGAGCGATCGGAGTTGATGTGGCTTCGCGCACATGTTCCCAGCGGGACACATTAGACAGCGTCTGCAAGTGATGAGAGATCAATGAGGAATTCATTTGTAAGCAATTGTAGCTACGAAATGCCTGACTAGCGGAGCATACAAAGTTTTACTTAAATAAACGTTACGGAATTTTCAACAAGCGAGAAGCAGCAAGGCTATGATTATATCGTTTAATAAAATCCCTCTGTTACTAAATATAACTTAATAACAAAGACACTCGAAGTCATATACCAACTCCTATTTGTTCAACAGACAGTCCTACCAACAAACGACTTGTGACTCCTTTGTAAGTACTTTCACTATTTCTTCTTATTAATATAACTAACTAGATGAGTGGTCCCCTTCACCGCATTTTGGGGTGGAAGGGGTGTCGAATTACATCTTAAGACTTGAGAAATCCCGGTCACCGCATTTTGGGGTGGAAGGGGTGTCGAATAACATCTTAAGACTTGAGAAATCCAATCCAACGTCATCTGCACATGGTGCACCCTGTTGAATAACGAACGAAGCAATGGGGAAAGCGGGGTGGTAGGGATTTACAGCCTCACTGGGTCGCAATCATCATCTATATGGCGAAAAAGCCCGTCATAGTGATTCGCTTCTGTGGGTCACGTTTCGGAGTCAGCCTGTGTATATACAGCTTTTCGCAGGCCAACATGACAGCGGCGACCAGCGATGGATAGTGTGTCACTCGGTGGTCGCCTTTGATTTTGGATTGTACTGTGCTTACCATGAGGCATAATGCAGTCATTCAGCCGTGCTACAATTAAAAAAAAGTGTGATTGTATTTATTATGTACACGCGTTAGAAGTTATACTTCTTTGGCGTAACAAGATAAAAATCTATTATTGATTTATTTATAAACTTATTACACATTAAATAAGAATGTGAAAATATATTTTAGTTTATGATGTAAAAAACCAAAATGTTGACTATAGTTAGTTTTTTTACAAGACGGGGCCCGGCGGCGGCGCTTTCGCTACTGGGCCAACCGCTGGGGCGGCACGATGAAGTCTATAGAGATCTCGTGCCGCCCCAACTATAGCGGCAGACGTAGACCGTGGGGTTTTAGTCCGTGCGACTCGGACATAACCCACCCTCTCCCCCGGGAGGGTGGCGTATCCATAAGGGATTTCCCCACGTTAAAAAAAAAAAAAGGGTGTCGGTTTTTCGTGACGGTGTGCGCGCGTATCGTAAAATTTTTTATTGTTAGCTAGCGGTCGGTGTCCCTTCCTGATAAAAAAAAACACCTTGACAGATTATATAGCTAAACCTTCTTCATGAATCACTTTATCTACTGCTGAAAATCCGTTTAGTAGTTTTTCTGAGTTTATCGCGAACAGAGAGACGGGCAGACATGGCATAGAACTTTGTTTTATAATATGCAGTGATAGTTGATTTTTGATTCTGTTAAGTATTTTGGAATAACTTCGATCAACAATAACTGGAATAACATTAGACATTAAGATGCAATAAACTTTTACAATAATATTCCATTAATTCATTTTCCTTATAACAACAATAACTTCAATCCGACGATGAACCTTAATTTCTGCTATAATGCATTTAATTGGAACAGATCGCATTAGCAATTGTAGTTGATTGAGAGCCAGTTCCTTTTTCAAGTTTGCATGTTAGTCTACAATACAGTAAGTAAAAAATAAAAAAAGACAATTATGTATATCAAGATTTATATGGATTAGATATAATCGCTTTAAACTGTGTGTTAGAACACAGTATCGCGTGTCGTGGCGTGGGTCTTAGCGTTGCGTCGCCGCAGTCTCCGAACCAGTACAGCTGGAATGATGGATAGTTCCCCGCACATAATGCCTCTCACAATTTATACCGATCCGCGCGAATTGATTCCGCTTTATCGCTTTCTGTTTCGACAGTAGGCACGGCTGTACGGCGCCCGGGGGAATGGCGCGTATGTCGATTTGGCTGAATTTGCCTGAACGTGTTATATGGAATGTCATTATTTATTTTGATGACGCGCTCGTTGCGAGCGGAATTATTGAGGATCGTGAGATATGTGAACTGAGGCCAGAGGATTGGGTTCATTTTCTAAAAATAAAAGTGTAACCTTTTTGCGACCAGCCTATTCATATCTTCAATAATATAATACATTTCCTTTAGTATATGCCTTTATAGTAAAACAGAAATGTTTTCTATATTAGGGCATTTCGTATATCAAGGACAGGGACACAACAATTATCTCCAACTATTCACGATCACCATAGACCAGGTAATAGTGGCTTATTTAGCTGCATCGCGTTCTGGAAGCAACTCGTATATAAACAATGATTAAGTGGACTGGATTTGCATCACTGCCGCTATGGAAACGGTGATTGATCCGCCACAGTTACTGTTTCCGGTTTTTTATATTTCGGGAACAGTGACTTGTAGGCTAGTATGACACTGGCAACTACTGATGGATTGTATGTCGGTGATCGCCTTTATAATAATAACTCAAATATGAAAGAACTCTGTTTACCGGCAGGTACAGTGTAATCGCTTTGTCTTGTTTAAAAAAAACATAATAACAACTCGCCTAGGTTAGTAGTCGTCGGCACATACTGAACATGTTTTGGGGAACTGTCTGTATATTCAATCTACTGCATTTAAAAACCAGCCCATGCTCTAAGTTTAGCGTACGAGATGTTTTTTTTTCTCGAACTGACTACGCTATTGATCTAGCAAAGCCTTAACAGCTTCATCGGACTACTAGGGTACGAGGTGTGTCTGTGATATTATACGTGTAATAGCCCAACCTATGTACGTATAAATGTATTTTGCATTACTGAAACTTGATTATAAGATAATTGGTTTTTTTATAGTTATAATGAAGACATCATTATATATTGTAACTTCCGAAATGTTAAGGTTTCTCTACCCGTCACCATCCAAGCAATTTTCAAGCTACCTAAATTTATTACAAATGTTATTCTATACTGCCAGTAAATACATATAGGAAGCATTTTTTAATATAACGTCATTGTTATACTAAATAAAGCTTATAATAGTAAGGATAATTTATTGATGAATCTCCGTATAGAATTATAGAAAAATGTGATAATAATATTGTAGTAATTATGAAAATAAATACTTTCAGTATCTGATTGTAAACAAGTTTTATTCAATGATAATAAGTTGAAAATAATGAGAATTTATCTTATTTACTTGAACTTCTACGATAAGCAGAAAGTGATATAATTTATATTGCATAACATGATGCGGTACAAATATAATTTAAGTATGAAGTAATGATATTGTATTATCAGAAACATGTCAATTTAAATGACTTTATCTGATATAAAGTCGAACAAATCACTTCAGAGATATTAATGTGATTATTAGCTCATTAGATATCATATAAAATTACTTAGCAATGTTATTCAAACATTATCACCAACACAACCAGCATTGAATCAGCGTTCGTTGTTAAAATTGAAATTTTATATACCATATTGATTACATAGAAAGGTTCCTAAAATTTTTGCTTAAAATTTTGTTACGAGAATGTGATATTAGAACTTTGTCAAATGATAGTAAGCTGTGAGTCGAAAGGTTCCGATTTCCGTACATGACTGATTTTAAAATAACTATCATATTGGCTGCCTGTTAAATACTTACATATATGTAGATATCGTGCGTTTTATTACTGTAACAAAATCAATTACAAAAACTCTTTATTTAATTTAGGACCTGAGAAGACACTTATGAACGTCAAAACTACCACCGGTTTCGAAAACAATCCAGTCATCGAGAAGAACCGGCAAGAGACTCGTTCTGGTTTTTTTTTATTATACATAACATAGCAAAACATATATTTGTAGACATACACAGTTATATTCGTTTTTGACTGATCAGACTGATCCCGAAATGCGACCCGTAGAAGCGAATCACTATGACGGGCTTTTTCGCCATATACATGGTGGTTGTGACCCAGCCAGGCTGGAAAACCCTACCACCCCGCTTTCGCCATTGCCTCGTTCGTTATTCAGTAGGGTGCACCACGTGCAGGTGAGGTTGGCTTTGGTGTTTCAAATCTTATGATGTTATTCGACACCCCTTACACCCCAAGTTCTTTTTTTGACTAAATTTTAGGACATGGTTTGGTCGCCTCTCCTGTGTCTAATCAAGGTGAGACAGACGGACAATAACAAACCGTCTTAGAATTTCCTTATTTGTGTGTGTATTCAAGAAGTTGCGACAAGCTTCGACGCGTGTTTGTTGTTGTTATTCAATGAATGTGTACGGTACCCACTTTATGAGCTTTTTTATTTTTCCAATTTGACATAAATGTATTAGAATCTTTTCATCACTTACGTTGAAGGTTGCTATTGTTTCAAGAGTGATTTGAAATTTATCAGGCACCAATATATGTAACTTCCATTGTAATCGACTTTCAACTGTGGTCGCCCACAGAGCTAATTGTTGATATTTCCAGAAGGAAGCAAAAAAACACGGTAGCCACTTTATGAGCTTTTTTATTTTTCCAATTTGACATAAATTAATTAGAATCTTCTCATCACTTACGTTGAATGTTGCTATTGTTATCGACTTTCAACTGTAGTCGCCCACAGAGCTAATTGTTAATATTTCCAGAAGGAAGAAAAAAAAAACAAAAACACTTCGTGTGTTTACTTGCGGAACTTATTGTATTGACTACAAACGTATAAAAAAATAAAACCCAATATGTATTTTTCCATGGTCATACAAATCAAATCAAAGAAAAGTCGAATGACACGAAACGAAATGGACAATTTTTTTTTTTAGAGAAATGTCATATCTTATAGTACAATAAAAGATATCGATCTTCATATTAACTAGTAGTAAATATAATTACTTTAATATATATACAAGCCACCTCCCCGCCCCTCTCCTCTGCCCCCATTTCTCCCAAACACGGGCTGGCAACGCAGTTTCGGCTCCCCTGGTGTTGTTAGTGTCTATGGACGGTAGTGATCACTTAAAATCAGGTGTCCCAGCTGTTCGTTTGCCTGCTATGACATAAAAAAAACAAGCCAACATTCTACACTCCATTCTTCGTACAAGCCAGGCACTCCCAGATACCTTCACACAAACACACTATCATTTAATCAAGCACATCAATATATTCTGATATCAAACACTATTTATCAGAGTGTCAGGCATTTTGAACAATAACAGGCCTTTACTTATCAAATCAATTTTAAATGAAAAAACAATGTATTAATATTGTTACGTTTCCTTAAAAAGATTCATCATATTTTTGTTGTTACCGAATAATAATTGATACATTTACAAAGATTATTATTAGTGATGTGTCAACGCTTAGATTTAACCGAATAATCGAATAGCCGATTAGAGAGATTACATTTCGTTTTTCATCTATCATTGCATTCGGACAGTAAAAAATATTGTGATGTATAATTTAGTTTGCAAGTATACTACAAAACTATGCACATTAATTAAATTTTCTTCTTGTTCTTACCCTTATCCCACATAAGTAGGGTCGGTACAACATGTTCGTCATGATGTGATGTATGATTTGGCTTAATTTTTACGATCGGCCGCCTGCCTGACATTAACTCTCCTTGGGATTATTTTGTTGTACCACTGTATTTATGATTATTATTAAAATTTAATTATTAATTAAATTTTATCGTTTATAAATTGGATGTTTAAAGTGAAATCGTATTATCATTACGTTGGCCAGAATTTCAATTCATTTATATATAACTCGTAATAGCATAATATTTATAATGTTTAACTGGATGTAGTTATTTATTATTATATTAGAAGTAGTAAAATTTCAATATTTGGTTACGAGCTCAGTGTCCGCTATTACTTGTTGTTGTCTCTCTTTTTGTAAATTACTAGCTGTTCCCGCGTCTCCGTCCGCATGAAACCTAATTTAATAAACAGTGACTAATAAAATCATCTGAATCTATTAAGTTCATTTACTTATCTACTTTTCTCTCGTACTTTAGTCGCGTATGCATTAAAATTACAATAACTTTTGGTAGAGTGAACTGATTTTAATGAAACCAAGACTAAATGTTACTCGAGGATATATTGTATGATTTTCTTGTGGGGTTTTATTGTTAACGCAGTACTTTAGTAGTCACGCGTGTTCAAACAAATATACAGACAGACATTGCTAAAAATGATTAAAATGCATTTTATTAAGTACTTATTCCAAAACACCTGCAACAATTTTTTTCACAAAAATCACACAATTCACACTTTAGATTTACGCTCTTATTATATGTATAGATAGGATTTATTGTTTGACCACAACTTGATCTTATGTTAAGTGACGATGTAGTCGAAGATGATAAGCATGTTAAGGTGTTTGGAGGCAGGTTTTCATGTTGAGGGTGATAGAAGAAGCTTTATGTTTTTATCGCGATGTTTTCCTTCACCGAAAATTTTGACTCATTGACAAGGATTCAGGATTCGAACCGGCGCCGGTCGCGATGTTTGAACATGCTAATCACTGAGCCATCGTCAATTTTACTAAAAACTAAATATAGATAACAAAAGTCTTTACATTAACTCAATAATATCATTATTTATGTTTGTTTGAAATACATATGATTATTTGACGGGCTTTTTCGCCATATACATGGTGGTTGCGACCCAGCCAGGCTGGAAATCCCTACCACCCCGCTTTCGCCATTGCCTCGTTCGTTATTCAGCAGGGCGCACCACGTGCAGGTGAGGTTGTCTTTGGTGTCTCAAATCTTATGATGTTATTCGACATCCCTTACACCCCAAGTTCTTTTTTTGACCAAATTTTAGGACATGGTTTGGTTGCCTCTCCTGTGTCTAATCAAGGTGCGACAGACGGAGAATAACAAACCATCTTAGAATTTCCTTATTTATGCGTGTATTCAAGAAGTTACGACATGCTTCGACGCGTGTTTGTTGTTGTTATTCAATGAATGCGTACGGTAGCCACTTTATGAGCTTTTTTATTTTTCCATTATTTATGTTTGTTCGAAATACATATGATTATTTGAAAAAATACTTTGTAACGTTAAGCTCGCTTGTGTTGAATCAAATGTCTAATAAAGAATCGTTTATTCATTAAAAAAAAATACATTTTCTTAAATGAACGATTTTTTAATTATCATTCAATGGTTAATATGGAAATAAGTATAAAAGCAAATATAAATATAACTATAACATATTAAATAAACAATAAAGTATAATAAAAAGAAATGGGATTAACTTACGAATTTTAATTTCATTTTCATAATGCTTTAACTAGCTTTTCCTTGTATTATATATAATTTAAAATCATAAATGACTTGGGAAATTAGTATGAATTTGGATATTATTCAAATATAAACAAACGAATCGTTTTCCACGCGGTCGAATCTAACTGGTATATGCTTTTGATAAGCGCTATGCTAACACTTGATGCATGAGAAAATATGAAATGTTTGTTCGTGTTCGTAAACTGCCAAAACTTATATTAACTCCTAGTGTAGTACATTACGTATATGAGAAAGTTTAAAAGCGAATAGTCGGTGATTTCAAGCAAAAACACCGAATAAACGGTTTGACGACTATTCGGAACAACTCTATAAATACATATTCAAGGTAAATGATAATAACAAATTAGATTGTATCACGTTCAGTCGAGTACATTTATTAAGGAAGACAAGACGCGTCGTTTCTGCTCAGCGCACAATGTCAAGCAAAGTAGCTGTTGTAACTGGTTCTAATAAAGGAATCGGTTTCGCTATCGTCAAGGGGCTACTTCAAAGGTTCGATGGTGTTGTTTATCTAACATCGCGCGACGTAGAACGAGGTAAGGCGGCCGTTGCTAAGCTCAATGAACTTGGCCTCTATCCTGAATTCCATCAACTGGATATCACAGACAGACAGAGTATTACCGAGTTCAAGGAATATATAAATAAAAAACATGGCGGAATCGATATATTGGTTAATAACGCTGCAGTATCGGGTGGCCTCGAGTTTGATAAATCTTACGAAGAAATAAAAAATATAGTTGACATAAATTATTACAGCATATTAGCAATCAAAGAAATATTATTCCCTATACTAAGGGATAACGCTCGGGTGTTGAATATTTCTAGTGATTGTGGTCACTTGTCGAATATAAGGAATAAGTATTGGATCGAAAGGCTATCTCGAAGTGACCTCACGGTGGAAGATGTTAATGAATTTGTGTCGTGGTTTTTAGAAGGTAAAAAGACCTGTCAGTTTAATTACGAGGAAATAGCCGATGGTGGTACTGTCGCCGCTTATAGGATTGCGAAGGTCGCGCTCAGCGCGGTCACAATGATCCACCAGAAAGAATACGAGAGTAGGAATATATGTATGAACTCGATGCACCCGGGGCTCGTACGTACTGATATGACTAAAGGAGTTGGCTTCTACAGCGTGGATGACGCTGCGAAGGTTCCTCTATACATGGTTCTGGAGGCCCCGGACACAGTGAAGGGTGCTTACGTCTGGTATGATGGGAAGATTCTCGACTGGTACGATCACACCGCTGATTATTATTTCAAAAGTGCCACACTGAAACCATAATTTTAAGCGACTACTATAAACATGTTAAATATTATCACGTAATATTTGTATTATTGTATTAAATGGGGTGACAATAAATTTATATGCAGGGCAATTTGTACACTTTTATTTTTACGTCTCCTTTGTGAGAGTATCAACCCTCTGATATGTTCTCACCTTAGATCTTCTCAAGTGTGATTATAAACACCTAAAGGTTAATAACGACTTAAAATTGTGAAATTTATTAAACACAATGATATTAAAAACAAAGTATATAATCTCTCAATCTAAGGTCACTTATAAATATCAACATATCTGGTCTATTAAAAGCCACTGTATGAATATTAATTTGGTCACAACAGGTCGCAGACATCGAATATATCAACTGTTTTTTAAATCCTAATATATTTATTTGCATATAATTAATAACATATTCACAATTTAGTAGTATTCATAAATATATAATTGTTTGAAATCACTTATGAATCGTGGGCCGACGTAGTGATCAGGTTCTTCCAGGGTTTAGTACCAATACTTTTATATTATGATAATTGTTCCTAACCAAATTAAAAATAATGTTAATTGACTCAGGCTATGGCGTCATGAATACGGCTTCACATCACCGCGAGTTCCGTACCTTACCTTTACAAACATAAATACCTTCGACATGTATAATTAAATAAAACAGTTATCTATTTCAATAAAACACCGCGACTGCGTCCGCGCGAAACATAATGTAAAAAACAGTGACAAATAAAACCATTTGAATGTTCATTTAAGTTCATTTACTTATCTACTTTTCTCTCGTACTTCAGTCACGTCGTCATTAAAATTACAATATTTTTTGATAGAGTAAACCAATTTTAATGAAACCAATACTAAACAAAAAACTTTTATCATGTTTTATCGTTTTTTCGTGAACGCAGTACTTTAGCAGTGATGCGTGTTCAAACAAACATTTATAAAAATGATTAAAATGTATTTTATTACTCATTCCAAGACCCCTGCTATCATTTTTTTCAAGTAAATCTAAAAAGTACAGACACATTGATTCACATTCTTATTATATGTATAGAACATGTAAATACTGAGAAGATAATTTTCAAGTGAATATTAACGAGAGCATTAATGGAGTAACGAAACTGGTACATATGAATAATTCAAGTCACGAATTAAAACTGAGTCGACTTCTGTTCTATTAACATAGGAATTATAAAGTTTTCCCCACGGGCGAGGGGGCGCGGCCGTCGCGTCCCGTGTGGGATATATTGAATACGTAAAATTCGCAGTTTCCAAGTCAAATTTGTAAACATACTTATTGATATTTTACCTTGTCCTGTTTCTATTCTATAGTGAAATGAATTCGAAATGTACACAATGACAAAAAAATGTCGAGGAAAATTTAAATTATATTACACCACCAATGACCTATTATTATAGTTTAAGCCATGAGCGATATAAAACATGACCTATTCGAAAATTTTATTATGATTATATATAGCAATATACGTAATAAACAAATTCTTTGATTCTAAAAATGTCAATAAAATTGGATTTTATTATTATTTAAATTACGTGGAGCACGTCCGCGTGATGTAAAACAATGCATTTTAATATGAATATTAAAATAATACAATTGAACTTACATTAACTCTAAAACTAAAAGGTGTCTACGGTTCGAGGTGTGAGACATACATTAAACCATTACATGTGTACATTAAAACTAAACCTATTAAAACCTACTCTACGACCTAACTTAAGAGATGTAACTGGTGTAATACGAAGCCTGAACGAATAGTGTCTTCAAATCAGGATTCAATATACGAGGTGGGTCTCACGATCCCACGGTGGTGACGAATTCCCAATTCTTCGCACTATCGCCTTGTGCTGCAGGTGGCTGATGTGTGGCAAAGTTGAATTATATCGCAACTTGGCTGTGTCCATATAGTGTGATGGTGTAATATATATGTATTAATTTTTATTTTTATTGTATAGTATTCAGTATATACGCAGAAAATACAGCCCGTCTTTAGTTTGTTGGCACATTTTATAGCGTAAACAGTTTGACTGATTTTAACATATGAGCTATCGTTAGATCCATAACAAATATGGGAATTACATAGTATGTAAGTGTAACGCTTATGAAATAAAAAATAGATAAGAGTTAAGATCTAACAGTTTACGTGACCTTACATTTTCTGATAAGAGTTTGCAACGATTTACGTAAAGTAAAAAGTTGAAGCGGTGCTGGCTTGTTTGATAGCGTATTCTGATATCTGATATTTAGGAGTGTAAGGGGTATCGAATAACATCATAAGACTTGAGAAAACCCATCCAACGTCACCTGCACGTGGTGCACCCTGCTGAATAACGACCGAGGCAGTGGCAAAAGCGTGGTGGTAGGGCTTTACAGCCTGACTGGGTCGCAACCACCATGTATATGGCGAAAAAGCCCTTCATAGTGATTCGCTTCTGCGGGTCGCGTTTCGGGATGAGCCTGTGTATATCCAGCTTTCCACAGGCCGGCATAACAGCGGCGACCGGTGATGGATAGTGTATCACTCGGTGGTTGCCCTTGTTTTTGGATTGTACTGTGCTTACCATCAGGTATGGTGCAGTCATTTTTCATTGTGACGAAACCATATCATGTTGGTAAGGTTTTTCTAAGTCTACCTGGCTAGCCACCATTCTCAAGTATAGTTTGTCGCCAAACACCTGTTGGTATATACCGGCAGGGCTACGTCGTATATGGGTGTTCCTATCTGGTGTTTCTTCCTTTTTATCTTGACTTTGGCTTGCTGCACTTGAGAGTCAGTCCTCAACGGGTTTACCATCTTATACCACATCGTTATTTAACATCAGATGAGATTGTGGTTAACCGTTAAAATCTATTAAAAAAAGTTCACACTGGTAATTGTTTTATGTCAGTTAGAAGGCGTTTTGGCGTTTTGGAGGAACAGTAAACTATGAAGTCGCGGGAAAGTGTGCAATAATCTTCCGTGTGTGCTTACAATCGAGTAGCAGTCAAGTGCGGGCGCATTGACGTGTTGTGTCATCGAGTGCGAGACACGAAATTGGATGGGATCGGGGCCCACTGTTGGGATTATAAGATCCCTATTCATAGTGGAATTGGTGTTCCCCATATCTAGATACATATTAATTTTATACAAAGTAACGATGACATTTCTTTGAAGTTCACTTCGAGGAACTCCTAAATATAAACTTTTGATGCATTCTTCGTGAAGTATATCTTATATATTAATACGTGAAGCCAAAACTTTGTACCCCTTTTTAAGCGAATTGTGCGAATGGATGAACGTAGAATTTGATAGTTAAAGTTTATATGGAGGAGAAGTGCAGAAAGCTTTTTTTAAATTTCAAGTATATTAAATTAATTTAAATATACATTACTCACACACTGCTTCAATTTTACACAACATATACACACATGTAAATAAAAAAAACGTTTCGGCATCCGTCATTTTTATCTTACGTTCCAATTACCTTTTCAATATTTTTAACATGACTGACATTACATGCCCTGCCCTTTGAAATCAACTGGTCAAATTGTTGGTTAATTTTATATTAATATAATATGTAAATTCATAATATATATTAATAATTAATTGATAAATAATTTATCTTTAGTAAATTTATGGAACCGCTAAAATAATTAATATTCTCTTTGGTCTTATTGAATGTCAAATGGTTTAGGTTACAGGACTGGATTCACTTCCTGTCACTTTGCTTCATCTATATTATAATAAAACTGTAGCAGGGCCAAATCTGTACATTAAATATTTTTTGAAAATTTTGATGGGGGTAGGCTTTGTTGTCGATATAGAAGCCAAAAATAATCCTTTTAAAGTGTGTATACAATATATACATACATATAATTTTCATTTCAATAGCAAACCAACTCAAGAATTACCTTTTGATGTATTAACTTAACTATCCCAGATCATTCAGTGTTTAATTTATTATTATTTATTTTATAAATATTTTTATCGTTTAATTTACAATTGAACTCTATCAACTTGATATTTTATAATGTAAACTATACTGACTGTATAGTAAACGTCTACAAAAAAGGGAAAGTAATTTGGTTCCAACTGGGGTCCATAGACCAAGGTCAAGTTATTTTTTTACGTTACCACCAATATATGTACGTTAGTTTTTATCTTAATTGAACCCCGTAGATGACGCTACGAACGGGTTCTAGG
>MU158787.1:258206-274124 GCA_015888305.1 Antheraea pernyi | reverse complement strand
ATTTAATTTTATTTTTACGTATTGTGGATGTGCAGATTCTATGTACAGTAGGTTAGGTATCGTGACAGATAAAAGGAGAGAGAGAGTGTGTATACAATATATACATACATATAATTTTCATTTCAATAGCAAACCAACTCAAGAATTACCTTTTGATGTATTAACTTAACTATCCCAGATCATTCAGTGTTTAATTTATTATTATTTATTTTATAAATATTTTTATCGTTTAATTTAAAATTGAACTCTATCGACTTGATATTTTATAATGTAAACTATACTGACTGTATAGTAAACGTCTACAAAAAAGGGAAAGTAATTTGGTTCGAACTGGGGTCCATAGACCCCTCAAGTTATTTTTTTACGTTACCGCCAATATATTTAGGTTAGTTTTTATCTTAATTGAACCCCGTAGACGACGCTACGAACGGGTTCTAGGCTCATTTTAAAATATTTCTCACATACCATCTGGGTACATGTTTGAGTGAGCCCCTTGATAGTTTGGATTTACAATTGGAAACGGTAGGTGTGGCTACAATCGGGTTTTAGGTTTAAAAATATAATTGAAACCGGTGATAACCGTTTCGGTGCAGACGAAGTTGCACGGGTCAGCTAGTGTTGTCATAAGAGTAAACCAGTATTACCAAAGTCAATGTCAATATTTTAATGTTTAGTATTTTTTTATGATGAACTCACTTCAAATGATAATTCAATACAAAAATGAGTCAAAATACTTTGTAAAATCAAAATAAGAAAATTGGTTTACTCATGAAAGTAATCCATGACTTAGATTTGCGCGGTATGCCGTTCAACCTGATATAGGAATTATGTTTAGTACAGTTTATGGTGAATTTTGAACAAAAATGAATTCATTTTCAAAAGTTAAGGGTAGTAAAACATCTTTGTTTTGGATTCATCATTTAATTGTATTGTGTATCCATTACTTTTCCAAACGATGATACTGGGCATATCACTATTCCTCATAATGTACAGACTACATTTAATTCAATATCACCCAGAAATACCACACACCCATCGTGTCCTGTAAAATTAATTGAAAATTGTGTCAGAGTTGCGTTAAATCTCTCTATTTTCGTAAAGTTATGTTTACTTAGAATTTAGCCTTATGTAACCGCCTGTTTTTTGTTTCAAATTTATGATTAATTTCAATTTTCATTAAGACATAGATTTTTTAATGTTTATATAATTTTAAAAAAAGTAGCAAATAACTGAGTAGCCATGACGATAACCTTTGATTATAGATGTATTATACTCTTCGACAAAAGAACCCTAATAATGTTCAAAATTTAAAAAAATAATGAATTATGGTCGAATGTCGACCACCAGGCGCTTACTATTATAAAGTAATACTGATAGACTAGGATGAATATGTTATTTTATTTTAACATTACCTACGTTTCATAATGTTTTCATACGAAACGCAGACAATTTATTCAGTAAATCCTCGTACGCGGAGCACTTTACACAATATTTCGTATGCACGGTAAATTTAAATTTTTTCCTCCAACGTGAGTTAAGGTCTGCGCTCTGCGTTACCTACTTACTCTTTTTTTGATTTATTACGGTTTTAATGTACACTTCTGTGTTGTTATAAAAGATTTTTTGCTCGAAATTTTAATTCCTTTTTTCAATTTAATATGCAACACATTATAATATAGTTAATTAGGAAGTCATTCTTATTTTAAATAGGGACGGCGATTCTTCAAAAAAAAATAAGATTTTTAAACCGATATAATTCGTGGTCAGAGGATTCATAAAAAAAATGAGGTCTGTAGGATGTTAGTAATACTAATAAAACAAAAATAAATTATAAACAAAAACAAAGAACACAGGATATAACATTAAGTGGTAGGTCCGAGTGGAACCTCCGGTGATGGTGGAAATTCACTGTACGACTGCATGTAGCCGTATCCAGCGAGCCAGCATCGGAGAGTCCTACCGGTCCACCAGCGCACGTAGTATTCTGTTAGGGCTGTCACGCATGCGACGCATGATAGAGATAGACGCATTTAACTTTTATCACTTAAATAAATAAATTATTGTATAGTTATATTTTAATCTAAATAGAAAAACTCGAATCATGATTTTATAGGGTCACAGATCTATTCGCTGAATCGATTTCATGTATAAAGTAATATCGATAATTATATTGATGAAAATAATTGATTTTTCTATTTCTAAAAATCGATTATCCGATTAATCCATCTCAGATCGCCATCCTGATTTGAATACGAAATATATTATACATTTTATTAGCCGTTACTTTATAATTCCCATAGAAACATTTGACAGATAACAAATATAGACCATGAAATTTGCATCCTCTTCTTATTATCGTAGCGTACGTGTTATACACATAGCAACGACATTCCTTCACCGTAGTTTGAACGTATACTGCGATAATTTTCGAATATTTATCCACGCCGCTAAATATATGCAGCAATCCCGATAGATTTCATATAGATAAGTAGCCAACCCGGTAATTAATTTAAAAAGCAGTGCGCGTGCTTTGGCGAAAAACATACATGCGAAAATAAACGTAGTACGCGAAGACACTTCTACTCAAGTACCTAAAACAAGGCAGTCTATAAGTTTTGTGTGAGTAGAATAGTGAGAAATACTTATCGTAAAATAATATTCGAGAAGGCTTCTATGGTGTTGTAAAGCAAGATAACACTGTCGCTATTGCAAAACGTTATATATGGGTAATAATTACTGGCAGTTTGTTAGCTTTTTGTATAATATATGTGTTGTCGAAAAGATAAAGAAGAGGTAAAAATAATACCTAGGTCTCAGATAATTAGTTGAAATGGATTATAATAGTAAACTGACACTTTTATTACATTATCCGTGTTATTACAAACAAGATAAATACCCATTGACGACTTGTTTAAAAAAAGTTTGATTACAAAAGAGTGTCTTGCCTTAGTTAAAAGTTGATTCTTTCGCTTGGTCGAGTGAGTAGCAATAATCGCATCGCTCCAAATAGTACGTACCGACATACTTTTATAGTCAAATATCGTTGTGTGTGATTCTTTCAATCTAGACTTTAGTGTCCGTCAGTGTTGTGACGAAGAACAATCTGTGCAGTGTGTTGAGAACAAGCACCTAGCCGGCTAACCAGGTGAAACTGCAAAGCCTCGAGGTGTGTGCCAATTTCTTTCCCAATATTGTCTCCATTGTCATATAGCTTATCACAATATAGTTTAGCATAAAATTCGCAACCCCACAAATACATTCCACTCATATAGTATAGAGCCTCAATGGCGCCGCGATCGCAACGGCGCCACCAAGTAGCATGTGCATGGCGGTGTTGGGCGCATCATCAGGTAACGCAAAATTTAATTGCTTTTCTATTTATATCATTGTATTTATTCCAACATTGAGTAAATAATTATACATACATTACATCTTCCATTTATATATCTATTCCAAATATTGCTTTTTCAGATTCATCTAGTGGAGATTTACACGGGATTTCGCAAACAGCAGTCAGTAAAATTTGTAAAACCGTTGCAGAAGGTTTCGCGAAGCAAGCTGACATGTTTATTAGTATGCCCTCATCATTGAAGGAACAAGAAAACGTAATAAGGACTTTTATATCTTTATCTGGCTTCCCAAGCGTTATCGGAGTGATAGACTGTACTCATGTTAGAATAAATATGGTGACTTCTGTGAAGCATATGTAAATAGAAAGGCTATTATTTTCTGAATGTTTAAATTGTATGTGATTATAAAATGAAGACCAGAGATATAGTCGCAAGCTGGAGAGGAAGCATCTATGACTCCAGAATTTTCAATGAAAGTGTACTTAAAGAGAGATTTGAAAGAGGTGAGTTTCATGGCAGGCTTTAGATAGTGATGGTGATATATAGTGTGTGTTTGATAGTGAGATAGTAGTTATGCCTGTAGTCCATACCTTTTTACACCATTACTCGTCACAAATTCCGAAAAAGATGTGGCATACAACAAAGCATACATTAAAACCAGAAATACAGTGGAAAGATGTTTTGATTTTTGGAAACAAAGATTTAGGTGCTTTTTAAGAGGTATCCATACCAAATGAAGTACAGCTAAAACAACAATTGCAGGTTTAGCTGTTTTACACAATATTGCGATTGACACGAATGAAGATATGTTCAGTATAATAAGTCAAACTCCAAGAGATACAATGAGAGGGAGAAGAAAATTTATCAATCATTTTTAATCTTTATTTTGTGCAATAAAAGTGATAACACTATTTTAAACTTTTTTTTATATTTATATCTCTAATGCTTATTTTCTTTTTCAATCACAAGTATATCAATTTCAATTTTGTGAAGTAGTTATTGATGTCATGTCTTTGAAATTTCAATTTTAGTTGGTTTTCTTCTTCCATTAATCCCATATATCTTTCTTTGAAATGAGTATTTGTACTAACAATGTATTTGTACTCAACTAAAACTTTTATTAATCAAAACATAAGCTGTATATACTACAACATTAAGAAAAAGTACCATACAAGAAAGATCATGAAAATAACTTTAAATAAATATAGTTAATTTGGATATTTAATTTGATTATGTAGTTTTAACATATATGTTTAGTCCCATAATAACATATTACAGACAATATTTACTTATCTAACATTGAGGCCACATTCAAAATAAATTAAGTGATATTGAATATGAATACTATTAATTCACAGACGTAGAGCAGTGTTATGTAGCTTTCATTTAAATGTTTTATTCCTATAAAAACATGATTATTATAATAAATCTAACTATACTTACTGGACGTTCTTTATTTCTCTGCTTTTCTTTCTAGATTTTAGTGTTACGTTTTCTTTTTCTTCATAACAGGTTTTAATTACCTCAATGTGAACCTACGCATATGGCATTCAATTTCACAATAATAATGTTAACAAACACTGTCATATATCAATTATAAGATTTGTTTGCCTCAATAAATATTAATACAGAAGATAACTTACTGGGTTCTCAAAGATAGCATTACTGTTATATTCATTAGCTTCGATAATAACATCTTTGGGACAGTGGTCTAATAGTAATAGATCTGATTGATTTATATTAATGAAGAACCACCACCAGTATCTAATATTCATTGCCCGCTTATGTTGAGAAATATTTTATATTTTAATAATTTACGATAATTTCAATGTGGCTGTAGGTTTGCACCAGGGTTCAGCTTTAAGCCCTTATTTATTTCTTCTTGTTATGGATGCGTTAACATCAGACATACAGGAGGAGACACCCTGGTGTATGCTGTTTGCTGATGATATTGTTCTTGTCGGCGAAGATGCTACCGAGGTCCAGAGTAGGCTGGTAAAATGGCGAGAAAAACTGGAGAATGTTGGTTTGAAAATCAGTAGACTAAAAACTGAACATTTGTTTTGCGACTTCGGTGGTCCATCCAGCTTTTCTCCTATAGCTTTAAATGGTATAGCCTTACCAACCTGCTCTGATTTCCGGTATCTCGGTTCTCTGATCCAAAACGATGGTTGCATAGACAAGGACGTGAGGAATAGGATAAATGCAGGGTGGATGAAATGGCGAAAGGTGTCTGGTGTAGCTTGTGACCCACGAATGCCCTTGAAACTCAAAGGGAAGGTGTATAAAACTATTATAAGACCAGTAATGTTGTACGCATCTGAGTGCTGGGCGACGAGAGAGACGGATGAGAGAAAACTACACGTGGCAGAGATGCGAATGTTAAGGTGGATGTGTGGTGTAACTAGAATGGATAAGATTAGGAATGAATATATCAGAGGAAGTTTGAAAATAGCACCAGTAACAGATAAGTTAAGGAGTAATAGGTTAGCATGGTATGGGCATGTTATGAGGAGAGATGAAGACCATGTAACTAGAAAAGCTTTGAGTATGACGGTCGATGGATATAAGAGTAGAGGAAGACCGAAAAAAGGATGGATGGATTGTGTGAAAAATGATATGTGTGTAAAAGGTGTGATGACTGAGATGACATCTGATAGGCGAGCGTGGAAAAGGAAAACATGTTGTGCCGACCCTACTTAGGTGGGATAAGGGTAAGAAGATGATGTTGAGAAATATTTTATATTTTTTGCTGATATTTTCTTTCTTCTCTAAAACCTTTTTAACTGTTGTATTTTACGTTTGATTCCTTGTAACTCTTCCGACCTATTAAGAAAGACAATAAAATGACGACATACTAAAAAAATATAATTGTTTCACAATATACCCTGTTTCGTTATCATTATGTAATAGAACCTTTTTATATTAATCGATTGTTGACGTTCAGATCTCAGTTAATTACTAGTATCGAGAAGCCAACTTTTTGGTAGTCATGCACGTCAACATCATCAATATAAAAAAAAGGTGACATCTCATGCATCTGTTTATCATGGAACTATCGAAACAGTCTTGTTATAATCAGCAGCTGAAGTATCAAAACAAGAATCATAATCCAACATTCGTGTAAGCTCAGTAGCCAGCTGCAACACAATGGAGATTACGAGGTACGTGCATTTTATCTTTACTGTTGTTAGCTGTATCTGAACGAAAACTCTAAAGGTTCTCGAAGACCCTTCGGGGTCCCCCAGAGTAGCAGAAAGCCACCATAGGCATTTCGGCGGTGCGCATACTACATCTTTTTGGTACCGAAACCCGGGAGCTTCCTAATATAAATACTAGTCCGAAGTGTACCTATACTTTCTTCATAAAATAAAACTTCATCATCTTTTTTTACTGATTATCTATATTCAGCATCAAGACAATAACATCCCATGAAAAAACAAATTACTCGAGAACTATGACAGTATCTTTTTTCTCAATTCAAATTATTTCTTATTAACCAGTTTCTAAACATAATATAACTATTAACTATAACTATTAACTATTATTCTTCCTATATTAAATTATAAAAATATATTTAGAGGAAATATAATAACAAAGATTACATTTCATATAACGTTAATTTACGCATGATATTACTCAATAAACAACTCAAGATATCTGCGATCACTGTTTATTCGTTTAGTATTCACGTATACACTTGCTTCGAATAGTTTCACAGTCTATGCACTTTTAAAGTGAAACTTAATTACATATATTATTATAAAACCTATTATATTAATCAATATTTATAATGAACTTAAAAGTAAAATATAATATTTTTAATAACAATTTATGAATATTATGAACTGAGACCGTTTCAAAATATATGGGAAAAACAATAAACCCTGACCATAATATACAACAGGGAAGAAAAGTTAATTCCGCCGTGGAGCCATTATGAAAGTTCGGTGCCATCTTGTAAGGGGAAGATAATGAAATTGTGAGTGGTAAGGAACTATTAGCAACTGGAAGTAGAAGACGCGCTCTTTGAGAAACAAAGGTGAGTTGGAAAGTTCCAGTTGTTAAATTTCATGATAAAAACATTTTGTAAAAAAGATCTTTAGATATTAAAAGTTGCGCCACGCCCTCACATCTCACATCTAAAAGTAATTACTTCCATGTCGATTATTTTCGACAACTATTGTGCAAAACATATCTATATCTATCTATATCGACAATGCCTATTACCGCCCAACGAAGTGCGCACGGGTCGGCTAGTTATTTTATATTAGCATGGGATCTTTAAATATTAATTCTGTATTGAACCAATATCTAATTGTTCTGATTCGCTTAAAACAATTATTAGTAGTGTTCCTAATAGAAATACATAACATTAGAAACTATTTTAAAACAAATCTATATATACTATAATAAAACTAAAAAGGTCAAACAAGTACATAAAACATTTTTTGAAAATTATAATTCGGGTAGACTTTGTTATCGATATACATAGAAGCCAAAAATAATCCTTTTACAATTTGCCTGTCTGTCTGTCCCTGTGAACACGCATCACTCTGAAAGTACTGAACGGATTTTGATGAAACTTGACACAGTGATAACTAACATTACAGGGTTACATTTATGATGTCCCAAAAAACGCAAGGGGTTCTCCAGAATGACAGACGAAAGTCCAAAATTTGTAGTTAGTGAAATTCTTGACGGATTTTGGTAAATTTTTTTTTGTGCTATATATAGCAGACAGATTAGCTATAAATTTAAGCTATATTGGAACGAAGTTCCTTATTGTACGTTACACGCTTTGAGCGGATGGGAGCTACACCGAAAAAAGACTTTTTTTGCGACACCTTAGTACAAGAGCCAACAACGTTGGAAGAACAAAAATTTTAGAAAAGCTGGTTCTTTAATATGTCTTTCTTTATACTCTTCTAAACAAGGTTCAGGATAGCTGGTTGCCGGTAAACGTTGTGGTTATTAATGCGCATCACAACTTTGCAGGTAAAAATGTTGATTTTTAATTAATTTTAGGAATCTTTTATTTTAGTAAAACTTTCTTTTTACACGTTAATAAAAACGTGAATTTATCACTGCCAGCCCATTTTGTTATAAACAACAATGGGCCCGATGATATTCTTTATAAATAAATATAATTAATTTCAAACCATTTTATTTTTTCCATTGCAAAGAACATATTTCATTTTATTAAATTACAAAGTAATACTAATAACATAGTACAATGCGAATATGTTTTAATTACATTGTTATTCATTCTAAATAGCAACTTTACTATTCTATCTCGACTGCACATAGAATGGATTTCCGGTTTTAATAAATAACAAAAGGTTCCAAATGTTACTTAAATCTAGAATAATTGTATTACAATTTCACGTGTCCGAGTTTAATTATCGTGACACTAATTTAGGTCTACTTTAAATCAAGAATCAAATCAAGTTAGAAATGTTATTGCACGACGCCACTATTTCTTAAGATGGTGTCTCGCGTCGTATGGCGTGACACCGGCTTATTTAGTTACTTCTATCAGTGCTTATATGAATAAACATATGGAATGCTTAGAAGTTATGAACAGTTTAATCAATCTAAATTACTCAATAATTTACAAGAATCCACATTAACAATAATTAAATAGAAGTGCATTAACAACACATTGCCTATATTGATTAACATAGAAAATAATAGACGGCGGTGTTAGCAAACTTTCGACTGCTGGATGCTCCCACTATGACATATATTATTTTAGGTTGAACTTTAACTGCGAATAACTTTTAACCGAGACGACTTAGCGAAAAATTATATCAGACCTTTTTTGTAGGCCGTTCAATTTCCTACAAAATTATGTATTTACTTTTACCACAGAATAACTCGTTGAGATACATCAAAATTCGAAAAAAAATTAAAATTTATTTTGGGCCACCCTGCTGTATAATAAACGTCTACAAAAAAGGAAAGGAACTTCGTTCCAACCGGGGGTCCATAGACCCCTCAAGCTTTTTATTTACATTACCGCAAATATATGTAGGATAGTTTTTATTTTAATTGAACCCGGTAAATGTTGCTACAAATGGGCTCTAGGCTTATTTTAAAATATTTCTTACATACCCAATGTATGGGTGTATTTGGGTATGTATTTGAGTCAATCCCTCGATAGTTTCGATTCACAATTGGAAACAGTAGGTGTTGCTGCAATCGGATTTTAGGTTTATTAAAGTTTTTCGCGGTTAAAAATACAATTGAAAACAGTGATAACCGATTTGGTGCAGACGAATTTGCACGGGTCAGCTAGTCAACAATATATTATGTAGATAAATCAACACGTTAGCGTCTTGGTTTAACCAGTGGGATATCAATTCGATGTTCACAGGTTCAAATCCAGAGTTGTAGCAACTAACTTTTTGCAATTCGCGTACATTTGCTAATTTTAATTGGTGATAATGTGATTGTCGGTGAAGGAAGATATGGCACTGTGAATTTATCGTAGTCTATAAATTGATGATATGTCGTCAGCTGTCGTTGTCATTATGTCCAAACTTTTTTTCTAGAACTGACTACGCTTCACCAAACTACATCGCAATGTCCAATCGTACCTCGTTATTATTATTATTTGAAGTTATAAGTTTTGGGATGAATAAAATAGCGAACACAATATAATGAGGTATTACAAAGTGAACTGTAACTAAATGTTGGAATAAACAAGTTTGATGAAGAAATGAGAGAAAATAACTTTTGTAAGATGTTGTTTTTATTAGTTTGGCATCAATCATTTAGGAACAGTTATTAATTAATTATATTTCAATTATCAGCAGCTTGCACACGGCACATTCTCTATCTGTAGTGTTGTTAAATTGTAACTTTATTATGACCGACCTATATCTAATACGTGTATGGTTTAAGTAGGTTTAGTTAGGCCAGCTTAAAAAAAGGGGGTGTGGCTGTGTCATGGATACGGCCGTTTGTTTTACGTAAATATACGTCTTTAAACGGGCGATATTTTCTATATAAATTATTATTATTTATGTATGTCATAATCATAAGAACTCCTCCGGGTTTCCATGTTTTGTTTATAATATCAATTGGTCCATTTAACGGGTTCAGGAAAAAAATCAACTAAACAAATAATTACTATGTTATAACTTTATTAATTATAGGTCTGTGTGATCCGCTCGGCCGCATTCACTTTTTTTACGTTGCCGACACTGCTTGACTCGATCATATGGTGTTATATTGGTACCATTCGATTGGTTTTGAGATGCTCTTTCCAACCCTATACGATTTCTGTATTTCGATTTGGCTTTTCGAAGCGTATAGGCCGACATTTTTTTTTGTATATTTTTTTATTTAAACACATTATATACACAATAACGATTTTACACTAAAGTTTTATATATAGGTATCTAATAGATTCAAAGCTACATTGCCAAACAGTATCCCCCGATTTTGTTATCATTAGGTTTTTTGAATTGGTGTATGGTGTATGTATGGTGGCAAATTTAAAGGCCAATCTGCTATCGACTTCTGTTAACTTGCGCTGCACCACACATTCCTCAACGCTAATTCCTTCGTTTTCAAGATTACGAGATGTTAGTGTAATTCTTCCGTAATAAATAAGCTATACAAGTTTTTTTTTAAATCAAATATGTCCAATAGTTGCAATAGATAAATACGTCCAAGCAAACAAATTCTTGAGCTTTATATAATCAGTATTTATTTAGATATATATTATATATTCAGATTAGATTAGTAATGTCAGACTATTAAATGAAGAAAATAAGAAAGAAATAATTTTAAACAGAGGAAAAATGAAAAATAAATCAAGTCGTATCCGCTCGTACCAACAGCGCAAAGCGTATTGCTAAAATATTTATAATTTTGTTACAAAATATATAGTTAAAGCAAAATATATAAATAATAATTAGATACAGTTCTTTATAAAACTTTAAGTCACAACATAGCACATTTATCAACGCTCGCTTACTCATTATTCTGAAAAGTAACATTAAAAATATTTTTACATTCCCGTAGAATATTCCAACTGAGTTTCAACACAGAAATGGGACAGATTCCGCTTTAAATTTAGTAGATGTACGCGAAATATTGTTGGGAAAGTGTAATTAAAAGATGCTCGTATCTAGCTCATTAAGAGAGGTATGCCTTTCCAAAGCGAGGAACGCGATACACGAGACACTTGTAAACAAGAACAGGCACATGCGATATTCAGATACTTTGTTTTGAAAAGAGATAATTGGATAGACAGGATAATTCTCACGTTACGTAATTTAATCACATAATTACGAAAATGAAGCGTAAAGCTACTGTTTTTTAAGCCAATATTTAAATGTACATGTTACTCATATCTCTTTTTTTCGGAAAAGTTTTTATTTGTTTTCAAAATAGTACTTTAAAAAAATATTTCACAACTAGCGAGCCAGGCGGATGTTATCCCGCCATGATAATAAACAAAAACCTTGACAAATTATATACCTAAACCTTCGCCATGAATCACTTTATCTACCGGTGAAAACCAAATAAAAATCCGTTCAGTAGTTTTTGAGTTTATCGCGAACAGACAGCCGGACGTGGCGGAGGACTTAGTCTTATAATATGATATGATAACACAGGAAAAACAATGTTATATATAAGTTCTAATTATAGCGCAATAACAACAACTTCGGATATCGCTTTGAAAAATTTAGGTGTGAATTCTACATATAAACCCAAATTGTTATGAAGAAAAACAGTCGTAATGCATCCATAATGACACTTTCCAGTGGTCATGTTAGTAATGTATTCTTTGTTTGCCGATTATGTTGAAAGTATGCCGCCAAAAAATTATCGATGTATTTCATCAGTTAAAAATACAGTCACGTTAGATTTACATCCTTACTATACGAGTATGTATAGAAACTATAGATATCTATATCTATACCTATCTATATATATAATAAAAATGAAGTGTCTGTATGTAATATCAAAATAATTTTTTTTACTGATTGTGTATAAAGTATACACAGAATTTGAGGGGAATTTCACTCGCAGATAGCTGAAATTACAGCGGGTTACTTAGGCTACTCTAAACTAGACTAGCTATTAACCGCAGCTTCGCCCGCTATGCTATCTCCAAAACGGTTGGACAGATTTTCACGAGACTCACTGGCAGATAGCTGACTTTACAAAAAATAATTTAGGCAATTTTAGTTTATACTAGCTGTTAACTCCTTAGAACTATTCAAAAATCGAGAGTTGATTTTTTACATACTTATACGGTGTTATTTGAATGGGCTGCCATGGCTTTAATTATGCAGAACTATTGCTCATATTGCAAAGAACTCCAGAACTATTGAAAAGAAGCCCAGAATTCCTCTGTCACGACCTTTGTATGCTGCGTGAAGTTGGCACCGTCATATATCTTATGCCCTTATGGGGTCTTTATATGCAGAACTATTTTCCTAAATTTCAGGAACTCCAGAACTATTGATTTGAATATCAGAACTCATTTTTGTTTCATGATTCCGATATCTTTGTATGCCAACTTCACAGACATAATTCGAGCAGTTTTAGTTTATACCAGCGGTTAAGGGTGGCTTCATCCGCAGTGCTATCTCCAAAACGGTTCAATCGACCTTCACGAAACTTTTATTGGCAGATAGCTGACCTTATAAAAAGTAATTCAAGCAATTTTAGTTTATACTAGGTGTTAACCGTGGCTTCACCCGCAGTGCTATTTTCAAAACAGTTAGATCGGTTTTCACGAGACTTTCACTGGCAGATAGCTGACTTTATTAAAAGTAATTTAAGTAATTATAATTTATACTAGCTGTTAACCGTGGCTTCGTCCGCAATGCTATCTCCAAAAGGGTTGGAGTGATCTTACTAAACTTTCACTGGCAGACAGCTGAACTATTAAAAATAATTTATGCAATTTTAGTTTATACTAGCTGTTAACCGTAGCTTTGCCCGCAGTTTTAGAGATAAAACGGTTAGACTGATTTTCACGGGACTTTCACTGGCAGATAGCTGACCTTATAGGAATTAATTTAGGTTATTCTATTGTAGACTAGCTGTTACCCGCGACTTCGTACGCATGGAATTTAGCAAAAATATGTTGTTCACTGTAAACGTGTGTATAAAATGTGTATTGTACTGGACTCCAATAATAAATATAATTGAAATTCATGTATCTGTATCTATGTATGTAAGTTGAATTATATTGTCCTTTTGATCATTTTGTTTTATTTACCGCGCTTTCGTCTACATAACTCAGTAACCATAGTAACATATAAGAATATTGTATCGAGTTCAATGAGCACTATTTAAATTGTCAAATATTAAAAACTACTTACACTGATATAAAGTTTTATAACTTGATTTATATTTATGCAAGTTTTCAAGACATTCATTGTTTACAATTCTTTACATTATAAATATTAATAGTAATTTTGAAGATACAAAGGTTCTTTCTAATAAGATATTAGACTATAAATGTATTACTTATTGACAATATGGCGATATTATATCATTATAATAATCTTTAAGTAATTGTTTTATTAGTTTCTTATACAGTGTTAGTAAGCACTGAGGTAGTTACATGGCGGGTTAAGGTTCCAAATATGTTGCTGTCGATAAACCTCATTTGACATACTGTTAGTATTTATTTATCTAGTTTATACGTTACTGTAAGTGGCGTGCGTACTTACGATTGCCTTTAAATATCATTTCTATGACATACTGTTAGTATTTATTTATCTAGTGTATACGTTACATGTTACTGTAAGTGGCGTGCGTGTCGTACTTACGATTGCTTTTAAATATCATTTCTATAATTGTACATGGTCTCATGATTTTATATTTCTTTAATATTGCGGGTACAGCTAGATCAACATATAAATAACTGAACCATTTATTTAATTTGACTGATTATGGATAGAATAATGTTAGGAGAAATGGTATATTCGCATCGTATATGATACAGCACGAGACTCGGCAAGTGATGCAAATTCTATATATTATAGGAGAGGGGCGGCACGCTCCGGCTTACGGCTGAGATGTGCGCCGAATCTAACTCAGAATAAACTTTAAAACGAATCGGAGAATCTGAGTGGATTAGATTTCCCGAAAACTTATTGCGGATATTCAAGTATCGGAACCTTTTGAAAACTTTTGCTACGATCATATTAAATCATGACATTTGTTAGATTTCTATCTTTTACTGGTGGATTTTCCCCTGTTAAAGATATGCGAAATAATTTTATTAATCTATGCATATAATAAGAATGTAAATCTACTGTGTCTGTACTTTTTAGATTTGCGAAAAAAATTGGTGCAGTTGTGTAGGAATAAGTAATAAAATACATTTCAATTATTTTTAGAAATGTCTGTCTGTCTGTTTGTTTCAAACGCATAACTGTTAAACTACTATGTTGAAAGAGAATCATAAAACATATCCTCCAGAAACATCTAGTCTTTATTTAATTAAAATCGCATCACTCTATCAAACGTTATGTAATTTTAATGACGACGCGACATAAGTATGATACAAAAGTAGATAAGTAAATGGCCTTAATGCACTCAGATGGTTTTATTAATAACTGGTTGGTCTGAGTCGAGGGTACAGCTAATTATTAATAAAGATTTAAAAAATCTCAATTTATTAAATGTATAAGAAGTAGTGTATGCAAAGGCTCATATGAACTAGCTGTTACCCGCGGCTCCGCACGCGCTTTTTAACAAATGTATTAAAGAAATGGAAAATTGTGAGTGGGTGTGTACATTACAGAAAAGTTTTTTCTAAAACATTTGTAACTACGACACTCACGCCAACTGTAACATGTAACGTGTACATTAGATATATGAATACAAATAGTATATCGAGTGGGATGGGATTTATCATCAGCAACATAACTGGAACTTCAACCTACTATATACCAAACTCAGTACTCACTAACACTATATAAGAAAGTAATGAAAATTATAAGCTATACATTATCGAACAATATATCTTAAATCTTTTATTTTATAGATAGATATAATATGCCCGTATTGTCGATATATTTAAGTTATTCTTATACGTTGCTATAATAACTGAGTTATGTAGAAGCAAACGTGGTAAATAAGACAATATGGCAGCCAAATTGACCAAAAAGATGATATAATTCATATTACATACAAATATATGACTTTCAATTATGTATATTTCAGACAAAATATAATAATATAAAAATATAGACAAAGTATAAAAAAAGTTTTTTTTGGTCATTTGTAGCCATATCCATTCATCAAAAAGTTATTTTAAATGTATATACACAAACTTTATTTTTAGAATACGTAATAGAGAACAAATAAAAAATTGGAAATAAAAGTAGTATAAAATTTTGAATACGAAAACAAAATAAACTTTGAAAATGTTAGCGTTGATACTTACCACATAACTTCAAAATTGACAGTATGGATTAATTCCTTCGCCTGTCCTATTGAACGAATATTATAACTACTACTAACCAAATCTCTCAAAAGGAAAAAAGTGCCCGAATTTGAAACATTCTTCATTGGTGCTCCG
>MU158787.1:217442-243542 GCA_015888305.1 Antheraea pernyi | reverse complement strand
CCTTAGTAGTCCGGTGAAGCTGTTAAGACCTTGCTTGGTCAATAGCGTAGACAGTTCGAAAAAAAAAAGGTAAAACCTATAGAATATTTAAAAAAAGAATAAACTTTTTGTATTGCACTTCTCTCGTGATTTCTTTACGACATAATTAACTGCAATAAAGCGTCGCTGGCGTAAACTTAAACGGCTTGTGGTAGGTATTCTTGAATCACAGGAGAGCCTCTGGCTACAGGAGAGCCTCTGGCTCCCAGGGAAGTAGAGGTTAAAAGAATGGAAGAGAGGGAAGGAAGGATGGAGAGGTGGAGGCAGGACCTGGCGGACGCGCAGTACGGTAGATACACTATCGACGCCGTCCGCCCGGTCCTGCTGGAATGGTGTAGTCGAAGATGGGGCTCCCTGACGTTCCGTCTGGTGCAGGTGCTGACCGGGCACGGGTGCTTCGGTTGGTACCTGCACCGGATAGCTCGCAGGGAGCCCACCGCCGTATGCCACCAGTGCGGCGTTGACCCGGACACCGCGCAGCCCACACTTTCTGAGTGTGCTGCGTGGGAGGAGCAGCGTCGCACGTTGGCTGCGGCGGTGGGACAAGACCTCTCGCTGCCGAGGGTAGTTGCGGACATGCTCGGTAGCGAGGATGTGTGGAATGTTGTGGCCTCCTTCTGCGAGGAGGTCGTCTCGCAGAAGGAGGCAGCGGAGAGGGCCCGCGAGGACGATCCTCTAAGTGGCCCTCTCCGCCAACGGAGGACAGGAAGGAGGAGGCGACAGTTCGACCGCCTCCTCCCGCCAACGTAGCCGGACCTAGGGAAGGTGGGTCGGGGGGCCCATCTTCCCATTACACAGGTTCGGCGGACGGAGGAGACGGCCGGTGTATACCCGGCCGTCTCCTAACAGGACGGGGCCCGGCGGCGGCGCTTTCGCTGCTGGGCCAACCGCTGGGGCGGCACGATGAAGTCTTTAGAGATCAAAAAAAGGTGCTATTTTGATCTCCCGAGATTAAATCTTTTGCTTTCGGACAGGATTTCTTCGAATTCTGTCCCTTATTGCTTTGATCACCTTTTACGTACGAAACTACGTGGACGGCCAGCTCTTTTCTGTCACAAAGAGAGGAGGGCTATTTTGACCTCCCGAGATAAAATCTTTTGCTTTCGGACAGGATTTCTTCGAATTCTGTCCCTTATTGCTTTGATCACCTTTTACGTACGAAACTACGTGGACGGCCAGCTCTTTTCTGTCACAAAGAGAGGAGGTCTCATTGTACCTATTAATAGCCCGGGACACAAACATTTCACTAATACCAAGCGTATGGAGAGTTTTAAATACTGCATTTGGCTCCATTACCCGCGGCACCACACGCGTTTTTATAAAACGTATTAAAGAAATGTAAAATGTTGAGTAGGTGTATGTGTACATTACAGAAATCCTATTAAAAAAAAACATTTGTAAGTACGACACGCACGCCATCTACTGTAACATGTAACGTGTACATTAGATATGTTATTACTAACAGTGTGTCGAATGGGATGGGATTTATCATCAGTAACATACCAGGAACTGGAACCTTTTTTACCTGGAGAAAAATCCTCATGGACTGTCAGGCTGCCGGGTGAGAGCCTGCACTTGAAACGACTCACCATCTACGTGCTAAGATTGCAGGTGGTGGCGCCTTTCGGTGACTCAAACCGGCTAAAACTCCACGATAACGTACCCCGGCATTAATTTTTTACCGAGGTTTACTCCTCCTCCGCCTCAGCCAGCCTAATGTCTCCTCCGGCCTACGCTGACCTACGCATTCCCCCCCGTCTCACGATCCTAACCCTACCTTACTTCTCTCAAACTCTACGCCATACAATCCCCTAGACTTGCCAACCCACCAAATAGGTAGGCAAGCCAAAGGTTACCTAACCAGCAGCCCAACCATCCCTAACCCTACAAATACCACCTACCTTTCAAATCAAATCAAATCAAAAATACTTTATTCAGTTTAGGCCCTAATAAGGCACTTATGAACGTCAAAGACTACTACCGGTTCGGAAAACAACCCTGTCATCGAGAAGAACCGGCAAGAAACTCGATCGGGTACATTTTTTAAACATATATTTCCAATACATTATACAATGCTTTTAGTGGATGCACAGAGAGAAGTCAATTCCAGACATCACTATCATTCACATACTGATCCACTCTATAATATCCTTTTGAAACTAAAACCCGTTTGACATGGCGCTTAAATTTACATTCCGGCAAATAGGTAACATGCTTTGGGACTTTATTGTAGAACCTAACACTATTACCTAAAAAACTATTACTGGTTTTGCTAAGTCTGAAACATGGGACCACCAGTTTATTACAGTTTCTAGTATTTAGATTATGCCGGTCTTTTACTAAATTCAGTTTTTCAAAGTTTTTCCAATTATTCTAAAGTTTTTAAACGTGTTTGTGTAGCTGCCAAAGCAAAATTTTTAGGAAATAAAATTCTCGAGTCTAGAAATAAGACCAAGACTGTCTGGCATATAATAAATAAAGAATTAGGAAAAAATAAAATAAATGATAACGCATTTAATCTAAGTGTCGACGGAGTACGTATTTCGAACAGTTCAGAGGTAGCAACTGTTTTCCAAGACTATTTCACTAATATACCTTCACAAATAACAAAAAGTATAACATCATCAGCCCAGGGTGCCGCAGCTCTTTTAAAGAATATGAGTGCACCTACAAATTCAGAATTTAAATTCTCATTTATTAGTGCAGGTGAAATAATAAGGACATTCAAACAATTAAATTTAGAACACACCGAAGACATATGGGGAATGTCGGTAATAGTAATACAGTCCTTAATTGTCACTATTTCACCACATTTGGCTAATATATTTAATCAGTGTATATCAAAAGGAGCTTTCCCTAATCTAATGAAAGTAAGCAAAGTGGTTCCTTTGTTTAGATCAGGCTGCAGAAGTAGTCTTGGAAATTATAGACCTATTTCTGTACTTCCGTCGATAAGTAAAATTTTTGAAAAGATTATGCTTAAACAATTGGTAGAATATTTTACTGTGCACAAGTTTCTGGATGGTCGACAGTTTGGTTTCACAAAATCGAAATCTACTACTGACGTTGGTGCAACGCTTATAAATCATATATTAGGAGCCTGGGAGGATTCGCAGGATGCAATTGGTGTGTTCTGTGATTTGTCTAAGGCCTTCGATTGCGTTGATCATAGTACGCTTATACTTAAATTAAAACACTACGGTATTTGTGGATCTTCTCTCGACCTTCTAGTCTCTTATTTAAAAGATCGCTGTCAGAAAGTTAACATACATGGGGTAACCTCTGCGGGATCGCTTGCTAGAATTGGTGTCCCGCAGGGCTCCATTTTAGGGCCGTTTTTGTTCTTAATATACATAAACGATCTACCGTCCCAATATATGATTTATGAGCGTTGCACCAGCGTCAGTAGTAGATTTCGATTTTGTGAAACCAAACTGTCGACCATCCAGAAACTTTTGCACACTTTACGGTCCCTACACCCTGCAAACCCCTGGTCCTGCCTATTTACGCGGTAAGTAGGCAAGCTATTATAGCCTACATGGGAGGTTCCCTCAGGGTGGCCTATGGTGGAAGTCACCTCCACCATGCCTGCGACGTCCCGCACCGCGGCGACGAATGGCAAGTGCTGCTGCGTCCCTTTCACGACCTCTATCCGTATCTAGCCGTTTTCACCAGTAGATAAAATGATTAATGGCGAAGGTTTAGTTATTTTTTGTCAAGGCTTTTTTATATTATCAGGGCAGTACAACGTCTGCCGGACCCGCTAGTTTAAAATAAGATAGCCCATTAATTAGTCATCTTCCCGTAAAAGTCGCGTGAAAATCGGTCCAACCGATTTGTAGATAGCACTCCGGACGAAGTCTTGGGTAAAGAATAAAATAGTCTAAATTACTGTAGGCTTTTTTTTTTTTTTTCTCGAACTGACTATGCTATTGACCTGGTAAGGTCTTAACAGCTTCACCGGACTACTAAGGCGAGCGCTTAAGGCACTCAGCCGATTTTTGTTTTGGCAACCAGCTCAAGGGTGCACGGCACACCTCGGCTTGGCTGTTGCCTGTTCATGCAATTCGCGACCTATCAAAGCTAACCTAAGTTAAAGCTAAACTATTCATACCAATAAGAGTTGCTGAAACATATATGTGTACCAAGCATACATATCTCAACAACTCCTATGTGTATTTTGTATCGGAAAAGATTCTAAACTATTACAGTTCGATACGGGAAAGAAAAGAAAAACCCATCCACTTTATGTGTAAGCGTGTGAGCGTGCACGTGTGTGGAGGTGATGTGTGTAATGTTGTTGCAGTGATGTATGGGTGTGTCACTGTATCGCGCGAGCAGCGCACTCAAGGGCTCCCTACCGAGGGAACGAACCTAGGCTTGAGCCGCTGCCGAGGGGGGCCTACTCTGGTGTGCGGGAGCGAAATTTACCCCCAGACCACGGCGGCGTGATCTGTGGTTACGCGGGCGTGGGCGTGAACACGCTCTGTTTTGAGAGACAGGCTGGTACTGATCGTTCGCTGCCGTTATATCGTCGGGAGGATCGGTAAAAATATGGCGCGGACGTCTTTTGTGACGCGATACGTTCGGTACGATTCTGTAGTTTGCGGCGGATACCACTAACGGGCTAGAGTGATTCTCGGCTCTATCAAAATAACTGTCGGTGAGTGACTTTACATACGCCCAGATAGAAGGTATCTCCAAGTCCCTGTGGAGATCCTTATTCCGGACGTATCGCGGAGCCCCGGTGGCTTTACGTAGAAAACGGTTCTGGATACGTTGAAGTGACAGAAAGTTAGCTTGAGACATATGTGCGAAAACGGGTGCACTATATGTCAAAATCGGGCGAATACAAGTTTTATAAAGAGTCAGCTTGTGTCTTAAGGACATCTTATTTTTATAAACGATTAATGGGTGTAACCGACCCAAGACCATAGCGGCCCTATTCCTGACTCTTTTGGTATGTTGGTTAAACGTGAGGCGTCTATCCAACGTGACTCCGAGGTATTTAACCTGGTTGGCCCAGGGAATCACTGACCCGTATAATTTTATAGGCGCGAGTTTGCGCATGTATTTGTCTGATTTTGGGTCGAAAATTATCGCGGCGCTTTTATCTGGATTTACTGCTATACGCCATCGAAGAAACCAGTCACCGAGTGTGCTAACGGCTTCTTCGACGCATGTCCTAACTCGTGTCGGAAACCATCCGGAAGCGTAGAGAACTGTATCGTCAGCATAACAACCTACCTCCACTCCCGGGAGTTGAGGTAGGTCACTGACGAACAGATTGAAGAGCATGGGTGCCAAAATGGACCCTTGGGGCACACCTGAGCGTATCGGGTGGGACGAGGACAGTTCTCCTTCCACTCTGTAGCGGAAGGACCTATCGGTAAGATAGTCGCGTATTATGTGAACTAGCCTATCGGAAACGCGGAAAAGAATTAACTTATGAATGAGCCCCGAGTGCCAGACCTTATCGAAGGCCTTGGCGACATCGAAAAAGACTGCCATTGTACATTTCGGTTTAGGTTTAATCGGGTACGGATTTGGATCCGGATCCTCATTGAATTTTGAGAAAATGTACTCCGTGAGGCGGTGTACTTGGTTTGTGCAGGAGTGTTCGGCACGAAATCCGAACTGCTCAGGTGGCAACAGATCTAACTCTGATATGGAAGCTTGGAGACGGTTCAGAAGGAGCCGCTCGTACAGTTTCCCTAACGTGTCTAACAAACTGATAGGGCGATAGCTATCGGGAAGCGTAGCTTTCTTGCCGGACTTGTGAATTCCTATCACTACGGCCTTTTTCCAGACGGCTGGAAAGTGACCCTGGGACATGGCCGCATTGAAGATGCAGACCAATAGAGCTATGATACGATCAGGAAGGAGCTTGAGAACCTCGTTCCTGATCCCATCGGGACCTGGGGACTTCCTAAGTTTAAGACGCTTGATGGCATCCGAAACTTCCTCGAATGTAATGGGGGTTAGGGTATCCGCCGGTGGAGACGCGAGCGCGTGCTCTACCGATGACTCGATCGATTCAATATGTACGGTGTCAGTATTGGTTGTGTTCGGTGAACACTGCTTTTCTAAGCTCGCGGCGAGTGACTCCGCCTTGTCTAAACTATCGAACGCGGGAGGCAACCCGGGGCCTCTATCGAGCGCGGGCATAGGGATCATCTCGTCTGATTTGACAGACCTAACTAGCTTCCAGTACGCCAGGTGGGACGGCTGGATTTTTTCCAAAAACCGATTCCACCTTTCATCGCGGATTTCTGAAATACGGGCCTTAACTTGTTTGCGTAAAGATCGCAATCGGTCGCGGTTATCTCTAGACGGGTAAGTGTCGTGAGCTCGAGTCGCGGCGTTCTTTTCCGTGATCAACGCCTTCACGTCGTCCGGGAGTATAAAGCGGCGATCGTTCACCGCTTGCACCTCTCTCGAGGTCTCCCTGACGGCGATCTGAAGGAAGTTGACCAGGGAATCGATGGCCAAATCCGCGTCAGCTTTAGACACCAACACGTCCGGAATTCTGTCTAATATATCCGATGTTAAATTGTCTTTAATATATTCAACTAACTTTTTGTAATCGGCCACCCTTACCGACGGAGGGGTGGTGTCGTCTGGACTTCCTAACTGCATTACTACCGGGCGGTGATCGGAGTCAAGTTCGTGTACAACATGTATGAGTTGTAACCGAAGCGTGACGTTCTTAAGAATTGCAATATCTAAAACTGTCGGACGACAGTTGTCCTGATAATGGGTCGGTTCCGGAGGGGCTATGACGTCAAACGCGAGAACGCCGACTAGTTTGTCGAGAATCTTCCCGTTACGAGAAGTCCTCGGACTGTTCCAGATGACGTTACCGCTGTTGAGGTCCCCCGCTATAATGACGGAGTCACCTAATCTGAATAGCGCCTTTAAATCGGATTTAAGCAGTACCTTATTCGGCGAAAGGTACGCGGATACTAACACGACATCTGGATGACCGGTCATCCCTAGCTTGCAAACTGACACCTCCATATTGGATAGAGCGGGTGGATCCATCGGCATGCAATACAACGATCGTTTATAATAAATTAACGTGCCACCCCCGCGGGTGACTCGGTCATTTCTGACTACGTTATAATTCGCGATTCTCGGACTTTTCATTTTTGGTTTAAGAAGCGTTTCCTGGACGAGGAGAACGTCAATCTGTCTTTCGCGCAAAAAGGCAGCTACTTGATCGCGCTGTGCCCTAAGATTCCTCGCGTTAAAAAACGAGAGTGAAAGACCGCGCGGTTTAATTCTATTCATCGCCGAGAATTCTATTTGAAATCTAGATCAGGCGTGGATCGGGAGAGGCGCTGCAACGTTGCAGCGATGCCCTGGTATTGGGCGAGCACGTCGAGCCGGCCCAAACCTGTCTCTGCCTTGAAGGCCACGCGGAATGCGAGGACCTCTTGGAGATCGTGCTCCTTGAGCAGTTTAAAGACCCAGTCCTCCGCGGATTGCTCCGTAGAGTGGGCGGGGGCAGCACGCGCCGGCCGCGCCAGTGGTGGGCGAGCCTGCGGCTTGGGAGCCTCAGGCTGGGGTCGGGGGGCCCAGGGGGCCAGAGGGGCCCGCCCAGGTTGCGGTGCGCGCGGCACGGAAGGTGGCGCGCGCGTGATGGGCGCAGGCGCTACCGGGGCGCGAGAGGCGCCCGGCAGGCCGGGGAAGGCCTCCACGGACATGAGAGGTGGAGGCGGAGGGCGGGCGGCGGCCGCAGGTGCCCTGGACACCTGTCGTGCCTGCCGGGGGCGTTGCGTGCGCGGTGCGCGGGGACAGCCGCGATAGTTCGCGGGGTGACCCGTGTTACCGCAGAGTACGCAGCTGGGAGGTTCGGGAGTGCCGGCCGTGCGCCCGCACTCCTTCGTGGAGTGATCACCCAGGCACTTGACGCACCTAGGGCGGAGGTGACAGTTACGGGCCGAGTGCCCGTAACTCTGGCAGTTGTGACACTGCGATGGGGTGTTGGTCTTTCGCGGGGGCTCAACAGTGATGCCGTTGAGGCCGCAGATGGAGGTCAAGTTGAAAATTGACTTGCCCTCTACTGAGCGGTCGAGGAGTACCAAGACCATATTGTAGGGGGCGCGGGTGCGGGGGTGGTACATGCGATGTACCTCCCGGACCGGAAAATCACCCTCCATAAGGGAAACGATGACATCTTCTACCGAAATTTCGGCAGGGACGCGGCGGAGTACTACTCTGAGGAGGCGTTCCTCCTCGAGAGCGTATGTGAAATACGCCAACTTCGATTCCCGAAGGAATTTAGTCAGCGCGCGAAAGTCGGTGCTGGTCGGGACCTTTACTTGGATGCCCGCCTGAACGTTCAAGGCGGACGTATAATTAATTTTGAGTTGATTAAGCCTAGTGGAGATAAACATCCACTGCGACTTATCTTGTATCGTCACTGGCGGCGGTGGGCGCGGCTTTTTTGCTGTGGGTTCTGCGGAACCCGAGGCTTGGCTCTGAGGGAGCGAGACGGAGACAGGTTTGGCTCCGCCCCCTAACGGTCTTACGCGTGCCGGTATAGCCGCGTTTTTATTATGCACCCGGGTGCCCTCTATCGGTTCGTCTGTACGAACTTGCTTGGTCTTGTGACCTGAACTTGAGTCGGACCCGGAGTCCGGTGAGCGCGCGCCACGGACGCGTTTTGAATAAGTGACGGTTTTGAAACCGTCACTGTTTTGCGCAGAAGGCGCAGGAATCGCGGTTGTCGCGGGGGTCGCGATCGACGCGGATCTATCGGTCGGCACGGCGGGCGCCGCCTCGTCCAGCTCCATCTCGGAACCGGAATCCGAGCTGGAGCTTGGCGCGGGAGCACGGGCTTGATCCGCCGGATTCAGCGGCGAATCCGACGAATCCAGGGACGACTCCGAATCGTTTTCGAGAACCGCGAACGAATTCTTGAGCGCTAGTCGTGACGCATTCTTACCCTTCGTATAAATAGCCACGAAGGCTTCAAATGACGCGTTCAAATCTAAATTGGAACCCTGTTCCTCTAAGTACCTAGTGTACTGCGTTAATAATTCTAAGTCGGCCATACCGAGGCCGGAGGGTGCGGGGGGTCGCGAAACAACCTCCCTGCCTGAGGGGCAGGGGGGCACGCCTTAACGGTTTTTAAGGGACTATCCCGAGTCCGGACCAAAAGAGCTGTTTAAAACTAAACAAATTAGGAGAAAAATGTAAATAAATACGTGAGCGAGAGAGAGGAAAAATAATATAAGACTACATAAATAAACAAAAAGTAAATAAATATATAAAGAAACGAATTGAGAAATACGTAAATAAATAGATAAATAAATAAGTAGAGTAAACAAATAAATATATCAAGCAATAAATAAATAGAAAGGAAAGGTCTCACTCAGTTCTAGGAAACAGAACGCCACCTGTAGCACAGGTGTGCGGCGCAGGTGTGCGACGCAGGTGTGCGGCGCAGGTGTGCCCAATCGGAACAATGGAAACGAGCACTCACGAAGTAATAACTGACGTCACTAAATCACGAGTATCGAAATCGAAGAGAGCAACGAGCGCGACGTCCGTCTTGCACGGTAGTCGGATCGGAACTCATCTCTTTACTGTAGGCCGTGGCGCTCGGCTTTATAACGCGCGGCGCTTCGTGTGTGTGCGTCGGTGTGCTGGTTAAACATGGCGGACAAGCCGGGTATTGGAGTGTACGCGCGTGTGTTGTTTGTTTATGTTACATATGTATCTATCTATATTCTAGTGTTACTAAGAAAATTAAGAATTAGATTACAGAAAAATAAGTTTCATATATTGATTCATGTTTTCTCCCGACCATGACATATGATACCCAAACCTGGAAATATACACAAAAAGCAAAACACAAAATCGCCTGTCAACGAGCTATAGAACGGAACATCTTCAAAGTAAATCTAAAAGATAGGATACTACATAGCGATACAAGAGCAAAAACAAAAATAATTAATGCTCTAGAATATAGTCTCAAAACGAAATGGAAATGAGCAGGACATCTTGCAAGGATCCAAGCGGAGAGGCGAATAAAGGATGGTACAATGTAAAACAAGTGGAAAAAGAAGAATCCTAACGCAGCGACAAATAGTCAAGCTGGAGCTGGAGGAGGTTCCTCTTGGGTGCCCTTTGGATCCCTCTTGGATATAGCAAGAGGAATCCAAACCAAAATTGCTTAACTTTATTTATTTTATAAGTTAACTTACCAATTTTACTTTTTTAACTTTTTATTTTTATATAATGTATTACCCTTGAATTTTAGAATAAACAATCTTTCTAATTTATTATGTTTAGTGTAACCCCAAATGCAAATATACAAAGCTATATATGATAAGAAACAATATTTTTGTGTATGAGTAACATTATTAAATATAATTTCCTTAATCTATGGCTATACGAACAAATAAAATTAAAGTGTCTGTTGTTTGTTTGGGATAATCTCCGAAGCGGTGAGCGATTTAAGCGACACTTTATTGGCAAATATAGGATTTTTAAGAGTTATATCTATGCTATACACAGCGATTTTCCATAAGGGATTAACAGTAAGGAATGTTAAACAGAGATAACTTGGTATCGTTAAAAGAGTTGCTAAAATTAAGTAGTATTCACGATATTACAGGAATAAAAAAACATATAAAACCGATAATAAAAGCTTGAGATTAGTACAAATGAAATACGTACCTCTCATGAAACAACAACATGACTTTCACAGGAAAGAGATATTGTTAATTACATTTACTTGTACGTGAGCACTTGGTTTCTATATTTTCGCCAGAAACCGAACTATGAATCTGGTTGTAAAACAAAATGGCAGCTTATTTTTAGACTCTAAATTTTGTTAGAGCGATGGCGGAGCGCGGTGCGTCTCTGAAAGCGTGCCATTCAACCTATAAAACGAGTTTGACAGAATCGTAAACCAGAACTGTCACTCGAGGTTTACTTTTGAAACTCAAATGTTTCTGTTTGCGGCGAATTGTTCGATTGTAATTCTTTTTTATAGACGTAATAGGTCAAATTTTGTCAGATTTTTTACTAGGCTTTGTGTCTCTCATATGTTATTATCTAAGAAATATTGTGCGGCTTTACGAAAACACGATGCAAACGAATTTTTTTACGGATCGTAGGCATTTAAATAAAAATTTCCAGAAAATTATTCGATTTAGGGTATTAATATTGAGATTCAATAATATTGATGTCAAGTCCGCGGTCTGGAAGGCAAAGACAAGACTGAAGGGATCTTCGATCACAATTAAGGAGTTCTTAACGAGGAGCCGACAGGCAGTATTCAATAAAGCCAGACTTCATTTTGGTATGCGTGAGTGTTGGTCTCAAGATGGCAATATATATAAAAGCGCCTGATGGAAAACGACACAAGGTTATCTGCTGTGCCCAATCGGAACAATGGAAACGAGCACTCACGAAGTAATAACTGACGTCACTAAATCACGAGTATCGAAATCGAAGAGAGCAACGAGCGCGACGTCCGTCTTGCACGGTAGTCGGATCGGAACTCATCTCTTTACTGTAGGCCGTGGCGCTCGGCTTTATAACGCGCGGCGCTTCGTGTGTGTGCGTCGGTGTGCTGGTTAAACATGGCGGACAAGCCGGGTATTGGAGTGTACGCGCGTGTGTTGTTTGTTTATGTTACATATGTATCTATCTATATTCTAGTGTTACTAAGAAAATTAAGAATTAGATTACAGAAAAATAAGTTTCATATATTGATTCATGTTTTCTCCCGACCATGACATATGATACCCAAACCTGGAAATATACACAAAAAGCAAAACACAAAATCGCCTGTCAACGAGCTATAGAACGGAACATCTTCAAAGTAAATCTAAAAGATAGGATACTACATAGCGATACAAGAGCAAAAACAAAAATAATTAATGCTCTAGAATATAGTCTCAAAACGAAATGGAAATGAGCAGGACATCTTGCAAGGATCCAAGCGGAGAGGCGAATAAAGGATGGTACAATGTAAAACAAGTGGAAAAAGAAGAATCCTAACGCAGCGACAAATAGTCAAGCTGGAGCTGGAGGAGGTTCCTCTTGGGTGCCCTTTGGATCCCTCTTGGATATAGCAAGAGCTATATATGATAAGAAACAATATTTTTGTGTATGAGTAACATTATTAAATATAATTTCCTTAATCTATGGCTATACGAACAAATAAAATTAAAGTGTCTGTTGTTTGTTTGGGATAATCTCCGAAGCGGTGAGCGATTTAAGCGACACTTTATTGGCAAATATAGGATTTTTAAGAGTTATATCTATGCTATACACAGCGATTTTCCATAAGGGATTAACAGTAAGGAATGTTAAACAGAGATAACTTGGTATCGTTAAAAGAGTTGCTAAAATTAAGTAGTATTCACGATATTACAGGAATAAAAAAACATATAAAACCGATAATAAAAGCTTGAGATTAGTACAAATGAAATACGTACCTCTCATGAAACAACAACATGACTTTCACAGGAAAGAGATATTGTTAATTACATTTACTTGTACGTGAGCACTTGGTTTCTATATTTTCGCCAGAAACCGAACTATGAATCTGGTTGTAAAACAAAATGGCAGCTTATTTTTAGACTCTAAATTTTGTTAGAGCGATGGCGGAGCGCGGTGCGTCTCTGAAAGCGTGCCATTCAACCTATAAAACGAGTTTGACAGAATCGTAAACCAGAACTGTCACTCGAGGTTTACTTTTGAAACTCAAATGTTTCTGTTTGCGGCGAATTGTTCGATTGTAATTCTTTTTTATAGACGTAATAGGTCAAATTTTGTCAGATTTTTTACTAGGCTTTGTGTCTCTCATATGTTATTATCTAAGAAATATTGTGCGGCTTTACGAAAACACGATGCAAACGAATTTTTTTACGGATCGTAGGCATTTAAATAAAAATTTCCAGAAAATTATTCGATTTAGGGTATTAATATTGAGATTCAATAATATTGATGTCAAGTCCGCGGTCTGGAAGGCAAAGACAAGACTGAAGGGATCTTCGATCACAATTAAGGAGTTCTTAACGAGGAGCCGACAGGCAGTATTCAATAAAGCCAGACTTCATTTTGGTATGCGTGAGTGTTGGTCTCAAGATGGCAATATATATAAAAGCGCCTGATGGAAAACGACACAAGGTTATCTGCATGGACGATCTGTTACCATTGCTAGATAAATATCCGAAGGGGCCTACAGTGCGTGCTACAGATAAGTCAACATCTTGTTAACTTTAGTGTATACTTTAATTGTTGTGTTAATCTGAGTATATTCATTTTTATTTTTATATTTTTCGCTTTGAATCATTGTAAGCTGGCGGGTGGTGCATAGATAAATACTTGCACGCAACTAGCTAATAATTTTAGACAGGAGTATATATTTTATTTATAGTATTATTAATATATATTTTTATTATTATGTCAACATCTGATAGTGATACATCTTTCTATTCTGCAAATGATTCTGTTAGCTCGCCTGATAACTGCAGTTACTGTTCTGTGACCGAAACCCTTGGTGACATTTTACGACAAAGCCTGAATCGACAATCAAACCAGTTGTTTAATGTTTGCCACATCAACGCTCAAAGTCTGCCAAGTCATTATAGTGATTTTCTAGAAGCGTTTTCAGATACGAACGTTCATGCCATCCTGATTTCTGAGAGTTGGCTCAAACCTCATTTACTTTCTACTATGTATTCTCTCCCTGGTTTTGTTCTTATTCGTAACGACCGTATCGATAGAAGAGGCGGTGGGGTCGCTATATATCTCCGTAGCGACTTGTCTTACAAAATTGTTAAATTATCTTCTTCTCAGCATCTTGCTTCTGTGGAGTATATCTTTCTAGAGGTTTGTGTCAGAGGAGCTAAAACCTTAATCGGTGTTGTTTATTGTCCCCCTTCCATAGATTACTTTACTGACCTTGAGCCAGTTCTCGAAACTTTGGGAGCTGATTATGAACATCACATAATCATGGGAGACTTCAATACAAATCTTTTTGCGCAGCGGGATTCGCGTACTGTTAAGCTTAGGCGTGCCATTGAATCTTCCAGCTTTCATATTTTACCCCTTCAAGCTACTCACCACAATGTAACTGGAGATGACACCTGGCTCGACATAATTCTTACTTCTAATCTGTCACTTGTTTTCTCTCATGGTCAGTACCCTGCTCCAGGTTTCTCCCATCATGACCTTATTTTCGTTTCTTATACTCTTAAACCTCCGAAGAAAGAACCAAAAATATTACTCATACGTTGCTTTGCACAAATGAATGTGGACAAGCTCTGTGCAGATGTTTCAGAAATAAATTGGGAATCTCTGATTAATGCTAACAATATAGATGATAAAGTTTGTATTTTTAACAATTTTATCACAAACTTATATGATATTCATGCGCCCATAAAACGAGTTAAATTAAGGCGACCTCCAGCACCCTGGATGACAACCGAGATCCGAATGGCGATGAGACGTAGAGACTGTGCTTTTCGTAAATTTAAAAAAAACCGTGGCGAGATTAACTGGAACTTATTTAAGTCCGCTAGAAACCGATGTAACCAGATCATACGCAATGCCAAACGTCAGTATATCCTTAATAATATCTCTGTTCCTTCCTCCTCGGCTGATATCTGGAAGTTCCTTGGGACCCTTGGCATTGGCAGATCTCAACATCTAGATCTACCTAATACAATAAAGTTAGATGATATCAATAACCACTTTACAACCACCGATAAATTGAGTGATCTAACTAAAAGTAGGACTACTGGCTACATAGCCGCATTGCCTCGTATGGACATGAGCCCATTCAAGTTTTCCACGGTTACATGTGATCAGATTAAAAAGTCCGTTCTTTCAATAAAGTCTAATGCTACGGGCTGTGACAATTTGAGTAGACAAATGATTATTACTATTCTTGACCAGATTCTTCCTATTATATCTCATGTCATAAACTTTTCTCTATCCTCTGGACAGTTTCCATCCATATGGACTAAAGCCTATGTTCGCCCTCTCCCTAAAATTGCAAACCCTTCTCTTCCGAGTCACTTTCGACCTATATCTATACTTCCATTTCTTTCTAAAGTACTCGAAGCATGTGTGCACAATCAACTATCATCCTTTGTACATTGCAACAATATCTTGAGTCCATTACAGTCCGGTTTCAGGCCAGGTCACAGTACAGTTACAGCTTTGCTTAAAGTGACTGGTGATTTGAGAAATGGAGTGGAAAATAAAATGATTACTGTGCTGGTTCTAGTAGATTTTTCCAATGCCTTTAATACTGTTAGTCACGACATTCTCCTGGCTATTCTTTCTCATTATAATATCTCATTAGAGGCACTGGCATGGTTCGCTTCATACCTAAAGGGACGAAAACAATCGGTCCGTATAGATGGGGCTACGTCTAATTGGTGTGAGCTTGGTGCTGGCGTCCCTCAGGGTGGTATACTTTCACCTCTTCTTTTTTCCCTCTTTATTAACCTCTTAACTCATGAACTGCGATGTACCTATCATTTGTATGCTGATGACCTGCAATTATACACACAGGCCGCAGTAGATTCGCTATCAGCTGCAATATATTCTATTAACCGGGATCTAAATGCCTTAAAGGATTGGTCCGAGAGGTTTGGCTTATCAGTTAATCCTTCCAAATGTCAAGCAATTGTAATAGGGAGCTCTCGTATGATTACCAGAATAGACTTCAGCTCGCTGCCTCAGATTATATTCAGTGGTCTTGTCATACCGTTTAGTACGGACGTAAAGGACCTTGGTTTACACATTGATGCCACATTGGATTGGAGAACTCATATTTCCAAGGTTAGTCAGAAAGTGATCGGTACTCTAAAGTCCTTTTATCGCCTGAAAAATTTTCTCCCAGTTAAAACGAAAACCATGCTAGTGCAATCTATAATATTTCCTATAATTGACTATGGGGATGTGTGCTTATATGAACTGAACGCTGACCTTCTTAACAAACTTGACAGATTACTCAACAATTGCATTCGATTTATTTTTAATCTTCGTAAGTATGACCATGTATCGAGCCATCGTTCAGAGCTTAATTGGTTGCCCATACGCCAGCGTCGAAGTTTGCGGGCTCTGACAACTCTGTATTCTCTTCTATTTTCTCCCAACACTCCCTCTTACTTAACTCCACATTTTCAGTTTTTATGCTCTAATCATAACCTTAACCTTCGCTCTTCTAATAATCTTATTCTTTGCTGTCCTGTCCATACTTCCGGTCTTGTACATTCCTCTTTCTTTATCCAATCTATTCTCCTATGGAATGCGCTTCCTTATGAAATCAGGATGTCATCTAACCGTTTCAGTTTTAAAGTCAGGGTACGTCGGCTTTACCAGTCTCAGTTAGCAGAATTATCTGGTTAATGCTGTTTTTAATACTTGATGTTGAATTATTATACTTTTATTTATGTATGATGTTATTATATGTATGTATTGTATATATGTAGTATATCGGTGTTGATATGTTATTTATATATTGTTATATTAAATAGGTTAATCATAATTTCATAAAAACTTCTCCTTTTAAACCTACCAACATTTATCTCTGCATCACCTAATGGTTGACTGGTAGAGAATGCCTTCGGCATTAAGTCCGCCATTGCATATTTAAGGCATAATGTATAAATAAATAAATAAATAAATATTGCGTTTTTAATCTTAACTTAATAATTGGAAAATGGGAATGATAGTGATAGTAATAGACAAGATATCCAGATCAAGATATAAAGTTTAATTTCAATCTGCGTATTAGGATACGGAATGCATAACAAATACAATAATTCAGATGATAGAATGTTAAACACTGAGCACAATATTTATTTAAATCATTGGATCATTTTGAATTCAGCGATGCTATAAAGTTTAATTTCAATCTGCGTATTAGGATACGGAATGCATAACAAATACAATAATTCAGATGATAGAATGTTAAACACTGAGCACAATATTTATTTAAATCATTGGATCATTTTGAATTCAGCGATGGACGTTTTAGCGGATATTGGCGGTAGCTGCTCTGCCGAACGCCTTTCACTTTACCCCTACTCTGCGGCCGCGCACAGACTGTAATGCGACATGCGATAGATGGACGATAAAATTTGAGGGGTTGGATAATAAATTCACTTTAAAAGTAAGTCATGAGTGATTGTGACATACGTGAATATCTAAACGAAAATTGGTAAAACTGCGATTTAGACTACATTACATAGTACCTAAATTTCTGTGAGTATGAATTATTTATATACGCCGCCACTCCACACGTCGTAACCCTCGCTGGTGAGGATCATTAATTACGTCTTGCGAGTTCTCTATTCCATATACAGCGTTTAAAATAAACCATAATTAAATTTGAAACGGTTTAAGAGCTTGAAGGCGTAATTTCTCAAAGAATTATAATTGGGAAACGACTGAACCGGGTAACAATTTTGTATTGCAATTTTGATAAATGCTTGTAATGTAATTTAAACACTTTGTTTGAAGAAATATTTCAAGTCTAATCTAACCGTATAAATAAATATAGGATTTTATTAAGGCGTTATCAAAACCAGAACACGCCTTTTTACAATTACTGTCTGTATGTTTCTCCCGATTTATCTTTGGAACGGCTTAGTTGATTTTAACGGGAATTGCATTAAGAAGTAGAACACCTTTTCAAAGAGTCTTCTAGTCTATATATCATTATCCTTTTCCGTAGTAGTATTAGTAGAATTAGAAAATTATTCAATAAAAAAGTAAAGAAAAGTCACGGGGAACCCTAGTAAGAAGGAAGCTGGTATTTAAAAATGCAGTAAACGTTACTCACATATTCACATTTAAAGTTAGTGTGCCTATTATATATGAAACACAGTATTCGATTTTGTTTTCTATCTCTGCGATAAAATAACAATTCTACTTTAAGTACAATAGAGTACAAAAATAAGTATGAGAATTATGGTGATTGTGTTTGTGGACATGAGGTCCTGAAGCTCTGCAACAACATACTTGTAGGTGGTAGAGCCAAGCTGAAGCTATTACTGGTCGGCTCACACGGGGTTGTACCACCCTCTCACAGAAAACCGATGTGAAGTAACAGTGCTTGCATTGTTGCGTTTCGTTCGGTCAGTGAGAGCGCCGGAGACTCACCTACCCTCCTCTTCCCCCCCCCCCCCACAACACAGACTGGCAACGCACTTGGGACTCCCCTGGTGTTGCGAGTTTCTATGGACGGTGGTGATCACTTAAAATTAGGTGACCCATATCTTCGTTTGCCTCCTATAATATAAAAAAAAAACTCAATTTATTTGAAAGCATTCTGTTTGAGGTTAGTTCGGCTCGCTATTAAACAATGCTTGTATATTTTTCAAAGTATAAAGTGAATGTAATCGTGTAGAGCGAAAAAAAAATTATTTGTTAACAACTCACATTTTATAATTATGATAGTAATATAACTGTAAGCAATTAATTCCTTTGGCGCTAAAATGTGTACGAAAATATAAATAATCCGTTGAAAGTGGCAATAGAAGCTTTTCGACAGACATCGGCACTCTTTTTGGGCAGGTCACGTGTCAGAGCGACGTCGGTTTCAACCACAATAACCTCTGCGAGTGAAGTCCGCTTTGCGAGTGCGGTGTAGGGGTGGGTATCATATGAACTCAGTCGATGCATGCACGAGTCGGCCGCGGATCGCATGTGTATTCATGTCGCATTCGAGACGCAACTCGCGCCCGCCTCTAAACTTATTAACTTCACACTCACCCACCTACGCGCAAGTGCTCATGGAAATCGATTCTCTTAATGGAATACTTATGGTCATTTTCTACAGTATAGCAGTTACTAACGTTAAAAAATATCTTTCTAACAATAAATAAATATTATAGTTATGAAAAAAATAGTTTTTGCGATTACTTCATGCTCCTGATTAGTGTAGAAATGCATCCAAACACAGAATAAATAATAACTTACATGATGTTTTATGAAACGGAATTTATATTATAGCTGAACACATGATGTGATGAGTGCTAACTAGGAATAATGTTTGTAGTTCGTTTATATGAAACTATGTAACTTAATATATTACTAATAAAAAAATACATTAATTTAATTACTTACTTAATTATTATTAATTATTGGTAATGGTATTATTGGTAAAGACTATTTGTAAAGAACTTGTGCGTATAAAACTGTAAAGCTAAAAAGAAAGTAATGTAGGTAAACCCGAAGGCAAGCGAGACACTGCTCCCACTCTACCCGACACAGTGTTTAATCCCACAACTTTTAGTCACACAAAAAGTGAACGGATCAGAATTTGAAAGAGTCCCTAAAAAAAGTTTAACTTAAAAAAAGCTTCAGAAGAGTGAACAAGAATCACAATCATGTTTATCTTTCTTTATTACATATTATAAATACGTATTTGCTCACATTTGTTGTTATTATTTTAAGTGAATATAGAAAAAGGTATGTTTTTTCCAGACGTCACTATCGTTTACACAATGGAATTATACCACCTTATAATCATTTGACAGTAACATTTAGTAGACACGATGCTTGCATTAATTATCCGACAAGTTTGTAATGTGCTTTGAGACTTTATTTTGAAATCTGAATATTACTTTTAAAAAACTTTTATTGGCCTTACTCAGTGTAAAATCTGAGATAGCTAATTTATAGTTATTTTTGGATCAAAAATTGTGCAATTCGCCTACATCTAGTTATCTATCTTCTATCTATACATATAATAAAAATGAAGTGTCTGTATGTAATATCAAAATAACACTTTTTTACTTGCTAATTAATGTGAAAGTATACATGCTACTGTTAACAAAAATGCATACAGATAGAAAAAATTACAGCAGGTTACTTAGGCTACTTTAATTTACACTTGCTGTTAACCGTGGCTTCGGCCGCTGTACTATCTCCAAAACGGTTTGACTGTTTTTTACTGAACTTCCACCGGCAGATAGCAGATATCATAAAAAGTCATTTAGTATATTTTAATTTAGACTAACTGTTAACCGTGGCTTCGCCCGCAGTGATATGTCCAAAACGGTTTGACCAATTTTCACAGGCCTTTCACTGGCAGATAGCTGTAATAGCTTATAGGAAGTAATTTAAGTTATTCTATTTTAGACTAGCTATTACCCGCGACTTCGTCCTCATAAAATTTAGCAAAAAACATGTTGTTCACTGTAAGCATGTGTATAAGATGTACATTAGACTGGACTCCAAGAATAAATATAATTGAAATTCATATATCTGTATCTATGTATGTCATTTGAATTATATTGTCTTTTCGGTCATTTTGCTTTATTTACCGCGCTTTCGTCTACATAACTCGGCAACCATAGTAACATATAAGAATATTGTATCCAAGTCAATGAGCACTATTTAAATTGTCGAATATTAAAAACTGCTTAGACAGCTATAAAGTTTTATATCTTGATTTATATTTATGCAAGATTACAAGACGTCAACCCATTCTTTGTTTACAACATTATAATTATTAATAGGAAATGTGAAGATAGAAGGGGTCTTTCTAAAAAGATAAGATAAAAAGACCATAAACGTGCTTATTGACAATATGGGCATAATATATCATCATAATAACATCTTTAAGTCATTGTTTCATAAGTTCCTTATACAGTGTAAGTGAGAACTGAGGTAGTTACATGGTGGGTCAAATATGTTACTGATGATAAACCGCATTTACACACTGTTAGTATTTATATATCTAATGTTTACGTTACATGTCAATGTAGGTGGCGTGCGTGTCGTACTTACAATTGTTTTTAAAGAGCATTGCTATAATTGTACATGGTCTCACAATTTTATATTTCTTTACAATTTTAAAAATCGCGTGCGGAGCTGCGGGTACAGTTAGTACTATAATAAAACTGTAAGAAGGCCAAATTTGTACATTAAATATTTTTTGAAAATTATAATCCGGGTAGACTTTGTTATCGATATAGAAGCCAAAAATAATACTTTTACAACTTTTGTCTGTCTGTCTGTCCATGTGAACACGCATCACTCTGAAAGTACTAAACCTATTTTGACGACACTTGACACAGTGATAACTAATATTACAAGGTTACATCTTTTCTTTTCACATCTCTTTTCCGTAGCCCAGTACTCAAATCCATGTAGCGTGACTGTTCTTATATTAATATTATACACCTTCCGTTTGCGTTTCAAGGGCATTCGTGGGTTACATGTTACACCAGATATCTTTCACGATTTCACACATCCTATATTTCTCCAATTCCTTAAGTCTTTGTCTGTGCTACCATCCTTTTGGATCAATGAACCGAGGTACCGAAAATTGGAGCAAGCTAGTAAGGAGACACACACCATTTGATAATTCTGATAAAGCCTTAGCACGACGATAGGGCTTTTTCTAAGCCTACCAGGGTAGCTACCACCCTCAAGTTGAAAATCTGTAACCTGTCGATACGATAACATACGCTGCCACAATTATCGCTATCTTTCTCGTGCAGCCAGTGCTGCACTAAACTATAGCTATTAGAGCTAAGTTATTCTATGTATATACATATTATTTTTATAACGATAAATCGGTCTGATTATTGAGTATAAATAACTGAATTAATGTCTGGAAGATTAAATTTGTAGTTTTATTTATGTCTAAATAAATTTACGGCTATCCCAACATGGTTTGAAATTATTTGTATTTAATAAAAATAGCATCAGGCACAATGCTGTCAATAACAAAAATGTCTGGCAATAAAAATGACATGTTTTAATAGCGTTTCAAAGTTAGTGAAAAACAAAACACTCTAAAATTATTTAAAAATGAATATTTTTTCCTGTAAAAGTGCGATATGCACTAATAAATGCAACGTTTACCGGCAGACAGGTAGCCCTCACCTTGTCCGGAAGAACGAACAGATATATAAAAAAATGGCTTATTAAAATTCGCTATCGAAACCGTTGCTAGCTCTTAGACGAATAGTTACAGGCAAGTGACAGTTGACGCTTCGATGCGATGCTCATATCTTTTTCATATTTATATTTTTCTTTAATACAATGGAGTGTGATAAAGTTTTAATATAAGTTGAAGATAGTTATGATAAAGTAAGTGGTAGAGATGATTATTTTATTTTATTTTTACGTATTGTGCATGTGCAGAGTATGTGCAGTAGGTTAGGTGTCGTGACAGAGAAAAGGAGAGAGAGAGTGTATATAAAATATATAAAATTTTCATTTCAATAGCAAACCAAGTCAAGGATTACCTATTGATGTATTAACTTTTATTAACTTGATTATCCCAGATCATTCAGTGTTTAAACTATCATTATTTATTTTATAAATATATTTGATAGTTTAATTTACAATTTAACTCTATCAACTTGATATTTTATAATGTAAACTATACTGGCTGTATAGACAACAAAGGGAAAACTACAAAAAAGGGAAAGGAATTTCATTCCAACCGGGGGTCCATAGACGCTCAAGCTTTTTTTTTTAAATTACCGCCAATATATTAAGATTAGTTTTTATCTTAATTAAACACTGTAGATGACGCTACGAACGGGTTTTAGGCTTATTTTAAAAGATTTCTCACATACCATCTGGGTATATGTTTGAGTGAGTCCCTTGATAGTTTGCATTCACATCTGGAAATGGTAGGTGTGGCTGCAATCGGGTTTTAGGTTTATTAAAAATTTTCTCATTTAAAAATATAATTGAAACCAATGATTACAGATTTGGTACAGATGAAGATGCACAGGTCATCTAGTGTAGAATATAAACGAAAATAACGTGATAATAACATAAAAAATATTAGAAAAGGAAATATCGTATAATGTAAATACTAATAATATATATTCTGCAAGAATTAGGGACGAGGATTTGATATTATCATCAGTTGTTGTCTAGTGAAAGTTTTTATATAATACTAACTAGCCTGTTAAGAAAGTGCAGTTGACTTGGTATACAATACAACAGTACCGGAAGTAGGTAAATAAATGTATTATTGAACTTCCTTGTACAACAAGTGCTAACGCGAGCGACACCCCCGCTCCGCCCGCACACGGCCGCTATCCTCGCACAGTCTCGCTTCGAATACTAATACATTATTCAGACATGACAACTTCAACAGCAAAGTTACTGGCAACTTTTAACACATTTCTGAATACCTTTAATATTTCTAATTCAATGAATATCTTTTGAAGTCAATTTATAACAATATCCGTATGTTGTCACTGAATTGACAGTATTCTCTTATTTTGGAAAAGTAAATGTTGTTACTTCTAATTCGATCATCGCGAAAATCCGTTTCACCAAACAACATGAACTTAGACACACCTATCTGCTCATTTATGGATGTTTTCATGTTATCAATTTTATTAGAGTATGTCAGCAGTCACTCTGAATACACTTCAGACGCTCGTGATTTTTAAAAATCGTATTTAAAAATTCTAAAATTGTGAGACTATTTACAATTATAGAAATGCTCTTTAAAAACAATTATAAGTACGACGTGCACGCCACTAAAAGTAACATGTAACGTGTACATTAGATATATAAATACAAACAGCGTGCCAAATAAGGTTTGTCATCAGCAACATATTTGGAACCTTAACCCACCATATAACTACCTCAGTGCCCACTTACACTGTATAAGAAACTAATGAAACAATAACATAAAATATAATTATAAAGATTTACATTTATATTACATTTAATATACATTGCCATTATAATTAAGATTTTGTGACTATACAAAAAATAAACGCTTGTCTGTTCCGCAAGAAATTGTATTATGGAATATTTACGTAATACGTTTATAATCTAAGATCTCATTAGAAAGAACTCAATATCATTAAAGTTATTAATAATTATAATGTCGAATTGTAAACAATAAGCTGATAATTATTTCTCTTATCAAACATAAAGAATGAGTTGAAATCTTGCTACCTTTCATGCAGACAATGTCGCAGGTAATAGCTAGTCTAAAATAGAATAACCTCAATTACTTTTTATAAGGTTCGCTATCTACCAGTGAAAGTCCCGTGAAAATCGGTCTAACTGTTTTGGAGAAAGCACTGTGGGCGAAGCTATGGTTAACAGCTAGTATAAAATAAAATTGACAAAATTACTTTTTATAATATCAGCTATCTGCCAGTGAAAGTCTCGTGAAGATCGGTCGAACCGTTTTGGAGATAGTACTGTGGGCGAAGCCGCGGTTAATAGCTAGTCTAAATTAAAATAGACTAAATTACTTGGTATGACGTTCGCTATCTGCTGGTGAAAGTTCCATGAAAATCGGTACAACCATTTTGGAGATAGCTTGCGGACGAAGCCGTGGTTAATAGCTAGTCTAATTTAGAGTAGCCTAAGTAACCCGCTGTAATTTCAGCTATCTGCTAGTGAAATTCCCACCAAATGGGTCCAGTCGTTTCGGAGATTACCCGGAACAAACAGACAGACAAACAGACCGACAAAAATTATAATAAAGTAAATGTACATTAGATATATAAATACAAACAGCGTGCCAAATAAGGTTTGTCATCAGCAACATATTTGGAACCTTAACCCACCATATAACTACCTCAGTGCCCACTTACACTGTATAAGAAACTAATGAAACAATAACATAAAATATAATTATAAAGATTTACATTTATATTACATTTAATATACATTGCCATTATAATTAAGATTTTGTGACTATACAAAAAATAAACGCTTGTCTGTTCCGCAAGAAATTGTATTATGGAATATTTACGTAATACGTTTATAATCTAAGATCTCATTAGAAAGAACTCAATATCATTAAAGTTATTAATAATTATAATGTCGAATTGTAAACAATAAGCTGATAATTATTTCTCTTATCAAACATAAAGAATGAGTTGAAATCTTGCTACCTTTCATGCAGACAATGTCGCAGGTAATAGCTAGTCTAAAATAGAATAACCTCAATTACTTTTTATAAGGTTCGCTATCTACCAGTGAAAGTCCCGTGAAAATCGGTCTAACTGTTTTGGAGAAAGCACTGTGGGCGAAGCTATGGTTAACAGCTAGTATAAAATAAAATTGACAAAATTACTTTTTATAATATCAGCTATCTGCCAGTGAAAGTCTCGTGAAGATCGGTCGAACCGTTTTGGAGATAGTACTGTGGGCGAAGCCGCGGTTAATAGCTAGTCTAAATTAAAATAGACTAAATTACTTGGTATGACGTTCGCTATCTGCTGGTGAAAGTTCCATGAAAATCGGTACAACCATTTTGGAGATAGCTTGCGGACGAAGCCGTGGTTAATAGCTAGTCTAATTTAGAGTAGCCTAAGTAACCCGCTGTAATTTCAGCTATCTGCTAGTGAAATTCCCACCAAATGGGTCCAGTCGTTTCGGAGATTACCCGGAACAAACAGACAGACAAACAGACCGACAAAAATTATAATAAAGTAAATTTTCAAAAAAAAGTATTAACCGACTTCAATATCAATCAAAAACCCATAAGGCACTAAAAAACTGAAAATAAATAGTTCATCAAATTAAATCTATACATATAATAAAAATGTAACTGACCGCTGTCTGTACATGAAGTATATATGAGAAAAACTATTATTAGGGGTCTTTATAAATGCAATAGAACCCAAAACAATGATTTTTAGAATTTTTGTCTGTTTGTCTGTTTATCTGTTTGTCTGTGCACGCTAATCTCGGAAACGCCTTATCCGATTTAGATGTGGTTTTCACTGATATATAGTGATAAGCTTTACTTAACATTTAGTGTTTGTTTCATGTCAATCGGTTCGTAAATAAAAAAGTTATGCCAATTTAAAAAATCACGTCGAACATTTGTTAAACTATCTATCTACTATTCTTTCTCTGTTCAGTAGCATTGACTGAAACTTTACTAAATTTCATAATAAAAATAATGGTCTATACAAAATTACGATTATCTATACATATAATAAAAATAAAGTGTCTGTATGTAATATCAAAATAAAATTGTTTCATTGATTGGGTATGAAAGTATACACATAAGTATAACAAAAATGCAATTTTAAAAATTTTTGTCGGTCT
>MU158787.1:87442-217202 GCA_015888305.1 Antheraea pernyi | reverse complement strand
GGACTTGGTGAACCGATTTTGATTATTCTTTTTTTATTTGAAAGCTGGTACTTCCAGTGTGGTCCCATTTCAATTTGGTACGGTTCCGACAACGGCATCCAGTGCAAAACCGTATAAGTTTCAAATTTGCATTAAGTATGTACACGACAAATAGACGAATAACTCAATATTACGCTAACCGGTTTCGATGATTCATTTTTTATTGAAAAGGATGTACTTTAAGGGTAGTTTGATGAGAGTTTGGTTAGGTTCTGATTATGGGATCCGTGACAAAGTAAGTAAACTTTCAAGAAACGAGCCTACTCCTTTCTTAAGGGCCGGCAACGCATCTGTGTTTCCTCTCGTGTCGCAATTGTCCATGGGCGGCCGTGATCACTTACCATCATGTGACCCGTATGTTCGTTTGCCACCAATATTATAAAAAAAACTCTTCAATTCTTAGGAGCCTATTGTGCTTATGTTCGTTGCTGTGTTGCAACATGACGCAAGCATTGTAATTACATTACTTAAGGTGTATTATATGTGAAGCGATGGTAGCCGAGTTTGTGGTAGAAACTATCGCGGATTATTGATAAGGTTGCGTTCGTACCAAACGTTACTTATTGTACAACCAATTGAAACCATATCGCATACCATACCGATAGATACCATACCGCAAAAATGCGCATATTTTAATATACTTAAGGCGGAATGGGTTCGCGGGCACTGCTAGTAAAATATATTTATGTACACTAAAAATGGAAAAATAAAGTAAATTTTCAAAAAAAAGTATTAACCGACTTCAATATCAGTCAAAAACCCATAAGGCACTAAAAAGCGGAAAATAAATAGTTTATCAAAAATAAAACATATGAATATGTGTGCTACCTAGAGATGTATTGGAAGTCGGTGCCAACCAAACCGAAAATCATATCATCTACAGGTACAAAGTTTAAGTCCACTCTCGCGTCTCTGTAATACAAAAATTTTGGTTGGTACCGACTTCCAGTACATCTCTAGGTAGCACACATATTCATATGTTTTATTTAATTTGGTTAATTTGATAAACTATTTATTTTCCGCTTTTTAGTGCCTTATGGGTTTTTGATTGATATTGAAGTCGGTTAATACTTTTTTTTGAAAATTTACTTTATTTTTCCATTTTTAGTGTACATAAATATATTTTACTAGCAGTGCCCGCGAACTCCGTTCCGCCTTAAGTATATTAAAATATGCGCATTTTTGCGGTATGGTATCTATCGGTATGGTATGCGATATGGTTTCAATTGGTTGTACAATAAGTAACGTTTGGTACGAACGCAACCTTTTCAGTAATCCGCGATAGTTTCTACCACCAACTCGACTACTATCGCTTCACACATTATACACCTTAAGTAATGTAATTACAATGCTTGCGTCATGTTGCAACACAGCAACGAACATAAGCACAATAGGGTCCTAAGAATTGAAGAGTTTTTTTTTTATAATATTGGTGGCAAACGAACATACGGGTCACCTGATGGTAAGTGATCACGGGCGCCCATGGACAATTGCGACACGAGAGGAAACACAGATGCGTTGTCGGCCCTTAAGAAAGGAGTAGGCTCGTTTCTTGAAAGTTTTCTTACTTTGTCACGGATCCCATAATCAGAACCTAACCAAACTCTCATGAAACTACCCTTGAAGTACATCCTTTCCAATAAAAAATGAATCATCGAAATCGGTTAGCGTGATATTGAGTTATTCGTCTATTTGTCGTATACATACTTAATGCAAATTTAAAACTTATACGGTTTTGTACTGGATGCCGTTGTCGGAACTGGACCAAATTGAAATGGGACCACATTGAAAGTACCAGCTTTCAAATAAAAAAGAATAATCAAAATCGGTTCACCCAGTCCAAAGTTATGAGGTAACAAACATAAAAAAAATAAAAAAAATACAGACGAATTGATAACCTCTTCCTTTTTTTGAAGTCGGTTAAAAATTGCACTTCGTTATCAGTGGCTTGTATACTTTCGTACCCAATCAGTAAAAAAAAATGTTGATATTACATACAGACACTTCATTTTTATTATAGCTATAGATAATTGAATACAGGTGAATATTTGAGTCGTTACATTTCAAAATGAGTCAAATCCAATCTTAATCGTTCATATAACATGGTAGATGTTTGTTCGATATATGAGCTATTTCAAACGTAGATCATTTCGTGTGATCGTCGCGTTAAGACGCATTCGTTCTGTGAAAAGTCTGTAGTGTGGACCAAATGTGTAATGAAAAAAACTGATCGTTATGAACCTTATTTGGAATAGGTCAGCATTTTTTCTGTTCTTATCTAGCCCGCTCAGTGATGCGTGTAAGCTAACTGGCTCAGGTTATAGGCTAGTCGACTAAAAATTCAATTTATTTGACACGATACCCATATTTCTAATTTTGAGTAAATTACATTTTTCAGGTTGATTATACGTAACTGATTTACAGGAACTGGACTTATTTACAGGACTGATTTACTTACAGGAAATTCTATATAAAATTAGGAATTAAGTTGAAAAGAAAATCAAAATTAATTTTACGTCACACTATTTAAATGAAAATCGAATTGCTATTAAAAACTAACTAAATTGTACGCATAATTGGCAACATCAACATCTCGTTCGATATTAAATGATCCCAGGAGAACCTAGAGTCTTTCAAATACAGGTGTTGGAACACGCCTATATATGCTTAGCAACAGATTTTCAACTTAAGCGAGGTGTTAAATAAGTGCTATCAAAATGGTGTCATCAAGATGTTCTCTTCACTAATGGTTACACACCACACATAACACGCTCAGTTTAGACAAACGCATCTTCGACGATTTTTAAAAAGCATTCTAATAAAATAAACGACAAGTTTTTTTAATGGCTAGACTTCTCTTACGTTTGCCTTAAAGTGCTTTTTAAAGGCACTCGTATTATTTGGAGCGCAACTCTCGCGATTCAGGTTAGTGTGTCGTCAATGAGTAATACCCCACGAGAGGCGTGACCTGCACAGATTAATTCTAGACAGAATTCCTTATGACACAACACTTATAATTGGTTATATTGTACAATTATATTGATACTTTTCGAATATGATCATGTTTTTCGTTTAGAATACTATGAACATTACTATGTTGTATTATTCTTAATTCCATCTATACAAGCATCTAATTTAGGGCACTGTACAAATTTTGCTTTGTAAAAATAATATATATATTAGCCAGTTCTGAAATTGGTTTTGCGTCACGTAGGGAGGAAATATCTCTCTTATTGATTCCCGAGTCGTTTTTTGCGGGTTCTGAACTGAGAATTTACGGGTAGGCTTTACGGCGCGCCGTTTGAGACACGCCCCCTGATATCGGTAACATTCCCTTGGGTTACGGAGAAATATGTCGATGGCACGAAAGAGATTAGTTCACTATCGTATCTTATGTGTTGACAACATTCATATATACAGGTTTTGCTAAATCCATGAACTATTCTTATCATAGCTATTCTTATGACTATAACGTTGTGGTAAAATAAACTATAGTATGCTTTACATAAATTTACGCGCGACCATTTATTTCCATACTAATCAAAGCTTTAATATGGTAACAAAGTATCATACATTTATAGATTTTAACAGCCAGACATAGAACTGAAAATAATTTTTACTACACAAGAGTCGGTCATGTGCGAGCATCGAAATAAAAGTGCATTTTAATTTTTTGTTAACCTTTGCAATATTTTGATACTAATTTTTCTTTTTTTTATAGTAGCCCAGCAAAGTGTCTGCACTGTGCCTGATGGTGAGCACAGTACAATCCAAAAACAATGGCGACTACCGAGAGACACGCTATCCCTCGCCGGTCGCCGCTGTCATGCCGGCCTGCGTAAATGTCTCTTCACGTTACGCTTGAAGGAGCCCATGTTATAGGAATCTAAACAATACGTGTAAAACAATAAGTAAGGCATACTTTGCTACCTTTGAGTTTTTATTTTATATATATATATATATATATATATGCCACGTTACTCTTAAATGCTTATGGCTGGTAACATCTGACTGACCATTATTTTGGGAAAACCATTCACAACATTATCAGATACTTATCATCAAATTCTTCAAGTTCGTAACTGTTGACATTTGTTGTGCTACTTGCTTCCCATTTTCCTACGTTACATGGTTATTATGCTTTTTTAATAATAATATTTAGGCGAAATCATGTCCAACGTTGATACAAATCTTACTACAGCTTGAATGTTAACTGAACGAAGGAGTGGTGTACCCAAAATATTCTCTGACCTATTTGTTGGTGCTTGCCTAGCTATCTCTACATCTCTCAAGTGAAGCATTTGTCAGCAAACAGCTATCCGGTTTATTCCTGTGGTAGAGCTTAGGTCATCTTGGCAAGTTTACTATGTTAAAAATTTAGGACACATTAAACTTAATATGAGATGAGATACTTTATTTTTCTTAATAGCTATTAGCAATTTTAAAAAGTATTTATGAAGTAATCGAATTCTATGCCAAATTTTTTTTAAATCCATTCAGTGGTTTCTCGAATGACGAATATTCAAATAAACGTACTTGTACTTTTAGAATATAAATTGTTTAACAATTCAAGTTGTTAATTTTATAAGAATGAGTTTATACCAACAGGTAGAATATCAGAGTTCAGCGATAAATAAACACGAGAAAAGCAATTAAATCTTAAATAAATGAGACGCGAGGCAATCGCTTCTCGCTCGTTCGGAACATTCCTTACATTGGAATATTCCTTGGTTTTATTGTACTCAAACGAGAGTTCACTTAATTTATGATCGAGCTATGAATAGTTAGCCGGGACTCCAGAGGGGGTATACGAGGGGCAAGACGAGAACGATCATCAATCAACCCCGAGCATTTAGCGCGAACTGAATAGCGGGTAACTGCACGGACGATGCCTTTTCTCGTGAAAATGAGAAATAGTAGCACGCGGTCGCGGACGCTCGCCCGCCTTATTGTGGTTTAACTTTCAATGTGTTTTGAACCTTGAAATTTATGAAACATTCGAGTTTAATTACTTTTAAACGTCCTTCATGCCGCTCAGAATTTGTATCGCGTTGTTAAAACTCCAAGTTGCTTTGATACGCGTTAAAACTTGGACGTCTCATTGTTACAGATTTCCGTCCGGTTAAATAAGCTGTGAGGCCGGGGCTCGCGTAATGCCTATGTTGAGAATTTCAATGTTAAAAACAAAGATGATTCATTTAAAGATTTATTAACCTAAACATTAAAATAATTATCTGTCACTCTATTAATATCATCAAATATGTAGTATTTTACATTATTATTAACTGATATGTTATTTAGCAATAAATCTATCTAGATTGTCTAATTCAAATTAGCATTTAGAGACAATGTGCAGAAGACAGGACTATGATAAATAGATTGTGTGCAAACGTAACAGACGCGACGCGACCACACTTTTATTCGCTCTATAGTGGAAAAATTCATAAATTATTACGCGTTTATAAAATTACGATAATAATTAAGGTTTATTTCGATATATCTTTATTTTTACATCATTTTCCAGTTTTTTTTATTTCATTCAGTCATTCAATTTCATTAATCATACCAATTTTAAAATTAAAGTATTGAATAGCTTAATGTACTTCATTTATCATGATTGCCAATATTCTTTCATATCGTTGGTGTATATGTATACTAACCTCTGTCGTCGACAAACCCACATATTGTGAATATTCTTTCATATCGTTGGTGTATACTAACCTCTGTCGTCGACTTCGTTCGCGTGGAATAGTTACTTTTTGCTAACGCGCAGCGGAAGGTCTCAAGAGGGAAACTCTTGTCTTAGCATGATGATAACCGTTTTCGATAAATGAGCTATATAACACTAAAATATGTTTTGAAATCGGACCTGTAGTTCCTGATATTTCCCCCTACAACATCACAAACCCACATATTGTGAATGGGTGTGAAACTTTACCTCTTTATAATATTATTAGTAGATGATACACAACGTGAACGTGTACAGAAAAGATTTTTATGGCATCTTTGTTACAATTGCAATGTAGACAATAAAATTACAAAATACAATGACCGTCTTAACCACTTCAAACTATCCTCCTTAAATAATCGAAGAATGATGTTGGAACTTATGTTTTTATTTAATATATTTCATGACCAAATTGACTGTCCACAAATTACTAATCACTTCAAATTTAATATTCCTACTAAGCTTCCGAGATTTAATAAATACGTTCCATTTTATATTTCTCAGTCATGTACTAATTTAGGCTTTTACTCTCCAGTCAACAGAATATCTAGGTCATATAACTCACTCCATAAAACATGCGACATTTTCTCAACTAAACGAAATCATTTCAAAACAACGATAGAGACATATCAGTCTCTTCACAAGACACAGTTATAATTTTTTTTTTTCAGTATTTCCTATATTTCTCTTTCTGTTTCAATCTTCTCGTTTTTGTATTATCATGTAAATATATTTTTTTTTATATGTAAAATAGTTTAATCTTTTGTTTTATTAATATTTAATTTATTGTTGGAGCATGCCGTGGTTGTCTTTAAATATGACTACATTTATAATGTGTTACAATAGTTCTACTTTTTTTTTTATATACTAATGTATTGTCATGTTGACGACCCTAAAATAAATAAATAAATAAATGATATGAGTAAACCAGTAAAAGCCACTTGCAAAATCGTAGCTGATAGTTAATGGTATTTTCACGAGCAAATCCCCAGTCGCAAAACTATCCCCTGTCCTCCCATTCCATTGTGCTTAGCCCACTCTTACAGAGACTTATCTAAACAATAATATGGTTTAAAATACTCTAACTATGACGTGGATATCCATCTGCTGTGGCAAGGTTTTTGGCTCGTAGAACATAGTTGACCGGATACCTTTCTTTGGGTTATCCTATGCATTTGTTTATTACGTATTTACGTCTATTTTAGTGTAAAAAGAAATACTCTTTTACGTGATCTAACTGCTAATACATGTTGCTAATCACAAACTTCGGACTGGAACACAGATATCATTACTGTTTTACTGAAAACTATTTGAGATCTGAATGGATTAACACAGATTCTCTGCGACAAATTTCGTGTTGACGAAATTGTATTACAACACACCAGACAAGGCTAAGCTCCTCGGGATGTGCACATGTATTGTATATTACGTAGGTTTAGGTTTGAACTTACTATGCTAATCCCATACAATAGCTATTGATTAATTGCTATTAAACTAATTGCCGTGTAAAATAACTGTTGTATGTCTTATTTATAGTATCTGTCTAATTTGTAATCATGCATTAGCTTCATCGACATTTACATTATTATATCTTTAAATATCACCTCTTTTATGTTTGCTAGATATATGTATTTATTTATACTGCTACAGAGAACAAACTAACCTTATATTATTAAGAATGAAAATAAATGTTCCTTAATAGAATTTGAACTTAGATTAAACCGATGCACAACATTTTCTTGTAACTAAAAGTCTGAATATACTAGTAATTAGAATTTTGTTCACAGATATTTTGAGATAATTGCTCAAATTACAATGAATTATGATAATCTGACAGAGTACCGCGCACTCCGCATAAATATATAAAGAATCACAAATGTGTACGTCATTTCATTATAAAATATATCAACGTAAAACTGTACCACTGATATTATAACATGCAAGATGCTTCTCTCTTAAGTTTTCTATTGGGCGCAACACGCCGTAATCTTTTTCGTCTGACTTTTAATAATATAACGTCTATTTACGTTAATAACAAATAATCAAAATAATGTTTATTCGCAATTTCAACTACGAAAATGATTTTATGGGATTCCTAAAAATACCTGACATAAAGAGGTCACTATAGCTTATATGCATGTACTATGCATAACCAATCTCAAATAAACCGCAGTTCTGAGGTCAGCCATTCCAGATTGCTACTTGACGCTGGGGTTGAGTCGGATCGACTTGTACACTAGACGTTAGCGTTTGTTTATTTTAAGTTTTATTTCTGGCAACCGAGCTTCTAGATTATTACTGCCATTGTCCAGTAGGTAATAATAACATTACAAGTGCCTTGTGATAATATCAATGTTCTAACAAGATGGTGGCCCCTTGTTAGAACTTTTCATTGAGTTTTCGTGGCATATCAGCATTCATGCTCCGTGGAATTATTTCCCATCCACTTCACTTATGCACAATAACCGAACTATATTACGTAAAAAGCCACCAATGTTACAAAATATAAAGTCAATTAACTAAAGATTATGAATAAGATAAAAACCACCACATGACAGACTAAAATCCCGCCAGAAACTCTTATTTTTCAGTTGTTTTTTCGCCAGTGCGTGTCACTCACGCCCTTCAGTCCGGTAGGTTTATAATGTATTTCGCAAATGCAAAACGATAACAAAACGTGATTACATATCAGCGTCAAAATGCAGCCAAAATCAAGTTGTAAGACATTCGTGTTAGGCGGACGATAGAGCAGTCTCGTTTCATATGTTTTTGAAAGCTCAATATTGTGAATCGTTTTACAGTATCTTTTACGACTATATTTTTCAGTTATGTAAAAACTTTTGACATTGTTTTATATTACTGGAAAGGTAACGGTGACTGCGAGCTGATCTTAAGCTCTGGAGAATAATTGTTGTTCTTATCAAGTTCAAAGTATCAGGTTAAAGGCTTTAACCAATTTTACAATTATTTTAAAGTTTTATATCACTTTGGAGTACGAATGGTAAGGGTATGTTTGTAATCTTTAGGTAAATATATAAATAAGACTATTATTTTTTGTTTTATATTTGAAACGTCTCAACCGATTTTGATGAGACTTGTACTGGTAAATAAATGACTTTTCAGGGTATTGTTATGCTACATATTATTGTGCATGCGTATCACGTATGGGTTACGCAGTAATAATAAAATTTGATAGAAGAACTTTCAATTCTTAACAGTCCATAATTAATCTAGATAGAACACTTTGTGACGAAGAAAAACAATTTTGACGTGGACGTAGCCGTAGTAGCTACAAGCTACGGCTACAAGCTAAGCAAATAAATATGGCGAAAATACGTACATTTAAAGGATTAAAAATATGTTTACAAAGTAACGTATAAAAAACAGAAGAGTAACGTAACCGTCTCGTGTAAATTATATAACAAGATTGAAGCAGTATGAATAGCATATTATACGCATTAGTATATCAACAGGCGGTGGGGTTATCCATCACGTTCATTGCTCCCTCATTCCCGGCTTCCGTAATTTTTCACCCTTTACGACCACCCTAAATGATTTATTAAACTTATACACTTTTATCTTAAAAACTTTGAGAGAAAAAAGCTGATAACAGAGTGACTTTTGTAATTCTACCGAAATATCGCACAATGGAGCGCGTTATAAATTCTTGTTGCGAAAAAGTCTATACTATATATGGTGCTGTCACATAATGACTACGACATATTTCAGTCGAACATTTTCTATAGGGATTGTTGGTAGTTAAAGAACATCTTCGGTACCGTTATATATTACATTACTGTACAAAAGCAGACCTTTTATTACATCTTTTAGGATAAAATAGATTCTTAGTTATTCAAAAGTTAATCTTATATCTATGAAGATGTACCTGACAATTTTATACTCGGCTGCGCCGCTCCGTTGGTCGCAAATTAGGCTTTAGTAATATTTAATAAGCCGTCTGCCAACCTTGAATAGTTTACGATATAATTATGTTACGAGTAGCATTATTTACAAGTTAAAATATTTTATTGGGCGTAATGGTTTATCATAGCATTGAATGACCTATATTAATAAATATGCAGTTCTGTATGTACTACTACTTTTTTTTCATATTTAGTTATAAGCATCTATTATAAAACACACTTATCTCTATAAAATAATTATATCTGCCGGTTTGTATGTTTCAAAATAGATTTTAACTGATAAATAACTTTTTTTTTATGTCTTAGATGACAAACGAACATGTGGGTCATCTGATGTTAAGTGATCACCACCGTCCATGGACACTAACAACACCAGTTAATAACACAAACAGGAGTCGCAAGTGCCATCCTTTGGGGGGAAGGGTTAGGGGAGGGAGAGGGAGAGGAGTGAGGAGAGGGGAGGGGAGGTGGGCTTCCGGCGCTTTCACTGACCGAATGAAACATAACAATGCAAGTGCTGTTACTTCACGTCGGTTTTCTATGAGAGGGTGGTACTACCCCGGGTGAGCCGACCCATTCATGCTGAAACCAGAAATAGTTTCAGCGTAGCTCTACCATCATAAAAATTCTATTAACTAACTCGACTAATTATGCCCAATTTATAACCTAAAGTATAAATTATACTTAAAAACTTATAAAAATAAAATTACAAGGAGAAAATAATTACGCGTAATAAACGCGCGCAGTATACCTATAGTAACTTTGAAATCTGGCAAAATGTTAAAAGTGAGTGCTGGAGACAATCTCGCAAGTTATCACGAAAGAAAGTTAATTTGTAATTCTTCCACTTTAGCGCATTAAAAGTTTTTCTTCGGCCTCTAGAGGGAGCTTTCTGCGGAGTCATTCGCGGGATTCCGTACACTGTTCTCTTATGTATGAAAAGCATATATTTGAGTTTGGTTCCTTACGTAATTTCATTTATTGAAAAGATTTAGATACCCAATGTGGTCAATTTCATATAAAATACATTAACGTATTATATTAGAGACAAAATCTTGCTGCATGCGGGCTTATAAATCATTTTTCATAGTCGTATATATGTGCAGATGGTATACTATCTACAACAAACCAGTCGAAGGATGTGAGACACGCATAGCGTAAAGGGCACTCATAGATTTATAAGTCTGTCGGTGGCACGCGTCTGGAGCTCATTATATAATCCGCTCTGCTTACATGTTTTATTGCCGCACCTGCAGTACAATTTGCCACTAGCCCAGTATTTTTTAGAACGTGCGAATAATATTGAATGATTGTAGTCGAGTTCAATATTTGACTAAATTTAAATTAAATTATTCGAATATTTGACTCATCTATGCAGTTCAAAGAATTTCAACGGTAGTACTTAGTGAATTACCCAAATGCCTTGGTTGGCTATAGATACGATTTATTTTATTATATCTGCTTCATACGAATCGTAGAGAATTACTATAGGAGAATGTTTTTACAGAAACATAACCTAAACAAACAAAAAAGCTAGCTCTCGTGCCCAGTGAAAGAGAAAAACTATTCCGCGAACACAAACGGAACTACAAAGAAAACCACAGTCAAAAATAAAGTTTGTATTTTACTTTTTTAATCTGTGTTCCGCATGTGCGCTTTCTGTTCCAATAAATTTATTTTAATACATTCGTGCATGTTATAAATATTGGATAATGTCGACTACACCGTTTTTTGTTCATTCGATGTGCGTATAAAAATGTGCCTTCGTATAAAAATTGCAATATACGGATGTTCTTTGTGAGAGTTAATTTAATCTTTAAAAATTATTCTATATATTTGCCACTTATGTCTTGTCCATAACAAGACATTTTGTATGGTAAAATAAATGCAGAAAATATAATAATAAAAATTTAACTATATAGTGCAAGAGGTATATTGCAAAATAGGGTCCAATAACGAAAGTAATACTACTACATGGCAGGTTAAGATCCCATAAAAGCTTATACTTAATTGATTTTATTTTGTTATAGTATACCTTTCTTACATCTCCTAAATTTTCATAATCATAAAAAAGGATAGGATAGGATATGTCTTTTTTTCAATATTTCATTTCATTAGTTTCAAACATATAGGATTTCAGTTAAGATAATAAAATATTGTAATATAATCATTACTTGAGGTAGAAGCGGGAGTTGTATTGATTGATTACAGTAATATACGTATTAAGGATTGACAACACCAGCCTACGTACTGTGATAGCGACGCGGTACCTAGCGAGAGTGTAGGGCTTGTGTTTACTTGCAAATTGTTAAAGTAATACTAATTGTATAAGTGTCTAGATTTTTATTATATTTGAAATTGTGCTTTTGTTTATGTTACATATTATGTTAGACACTGTACCTGCACTGAATAGCATTGCTTACAGAAGTTATTCTAACAACAATTTATCGTACTTTCTAATTTGACATGTTTAACTGTACAGAGAACTTAATATTTACTACTACAGAAGAAGGGATTTAAATATAGAAATGTATTTACAAATAAAACAAATACTTCAGGAATAATGGTTTTTATTTGAAACCACTTTTGATAATAAATCATAATAGTTTACAGATATTTCACGACAATCTATATATTTACAAACATTATCACTATATGATAGTTATATATACAGATATTTATAGTACGACGTCATATTAAGAAAGTGTACTAAAGTTAATTGTATTCATTTGGTTGTACATATATCGTATTTAATTATGTTGTTGCTTAACAAAGTAATTTCGGTTTATTATTATACAATTATTATTATTATTATACAATGTATTTATTACAAATATATTAAACGTAAAACATCAAACATTCATACATTTATTTATATAATCGTTTAAACATGGAAATAACTGTAATGTAGACATCATATTAATATACAAAGGTGATCAAATCCGATAATGACAACAGAACATAGATGTGCAGTAGCGATTGCTCGGTATTTAGTGAATACAATTTAGAAATCATATTTCTATCTTAAAACATAAGTATTTACAAAGTTCAAATAACTAGTCGAATATTGGCATCTATATTTTGTAAATATTCCATATTATGTTACTTACAATTCTATATAATGTATTTAAGATTTTACAAACTCACTCGAACTCGTTATTTTAATATTATATCATGTTAGAAGAACGATAATTATGAAAATTTACCATGTCCATGTTCACATACACGACATAGTCTCCAGGGCAACGTTATATTTGCAAGAGAAAATAAACGGGTCTCGGGCTGGCTTTTCCAACTCGATGCATGCGTTGTGAACGCCTGCAGGTACGCTGTACGAGATTATTTGTTTTAGAAGTTATTACGTGGCCGTTCGTTTTTGAATTTCTATTAAGTTAAATTAGGCGACCAATGTAACTCCAAAGATCAAACACGACAACAGAAATTTTAATTGATATTCCAATATTGATTGGCATCTGGCTGTAATTGTTTACTCTAGAAATTGTAATAACTGAGCTATAATAATATATAGTTCCAAGTAACAACTATTACGAATATTATATTGAATGAAGATGATTGCATGGTATAAAAAGTATTTGTGATTGGTTCTATCAGTCATTGTTATTAATCAATCATAATAAATGTGAAATAGACAACTAAGCAATTTAACCTGGGTGCAGTGATACGGCGAACCGAACAGTGAGCTTTCCGCGTGAGCCGAGCACAGCACACTCAACCTCGCGCGAGAGTGCTATGAATTATGTCATATAGTTTAATAATATATATAATTCAATATCTTTAGTTTGCGTGTCCGTTTTATTGATACGAATTGTATTATAGATAAGTATTGTCTAATATCAGTAAATCTCTCTAATCTGTTAATGTAATTGACTATATTCGGATATTTCCCACTTAATTGCTTATTATATGTTGGATATCAATCTTTTTTGCACCATACTATATTTACTTATGTATTAGGTATGTATATTTTAGGTGGTGTTCAAGTACTACGTGGCCAGAATTTTAGTAATTTATGTCTCCTCACCTTGTCAGCAAAAATAAACACCGTTTCCTACGGTTACGTAAATATTGACATAATTAAAAAAAGGAACCTTTTCCATGTTTCTTTACGTGTTTTACAAACAAAACCAATTAGAAAAGAAAATATTAATGAATTAATGATCGTTGGAAACCCCTCCTTACATGTTTTCAAAAATATAGAGGCAACACCTCTTTTGATACTTCCGTAATACTTGAACGCCCTCTTAACTAATAACATAAGATCTTTTTATTCAGTTTACAGATAAGTTATAGTGAGCAAAGAATTAGTTTATAAATAACGGCACAGTAAATTTTCAACAGAGTTTATCTATTTAAGAAGAGAGTGCAGTTAAAAGCATTATACGAGCGCATTTCACGTATGGATAGTGCGAGTGCATCCCGTTCATTGATCGGATCATCGATGCATGAGAGCTTCAGCATCCGAGCGAACGCGTCGCTCACCCGCGCCCCCGCACACCCCCGCGGACTCCCTCCCGCGACGCTTTACTTATGTATACACAGTGAAACGTTGCAAGCGCAGGGAATACTTATGAATAATTAAAACAGCCAGAACAATGTACTCCTTTCTCAGCGTCGATCTAGTTTTAATCGATTACCCTTAAAAGTAAAGTTTATTCTCAATTTTAAGCATTAATATTTTGAGCACAATTGATGTAAATATTTTACAAATATATTTGAACGATCTATCAGAGAAAGTTGACCTAAGATTGGTTATAAAAATATTACAATACGTCGATACAATTATTTACACAATTATATGGTAACAGGAGAGCGCGGAGGGCTCGCTTGGACTAATGCGTTTATGAATTTTAGTGTGCTAATTGTGTTAATGACTGTCATTTTATTAACGTGGACATTTTTATAATAGCGGTACACTATGATGGCTGTTTTGATACATTACAATAGTGACGTGAAATGTCGATTTATTTTCAACAAAAATGGAATCAAATGCTGTTTTGTTTTACATTGAACAGTGATGCGAGGTTGCTGGAAGTGGTAGTTGTGGTGATCATATAGAAATAATCATATATAAGATAGATATAGACATATAATTTCAAATTTTGAAATATATAAATGTCGAGTTATATTGTAAATAAGTACAATAATTATAATTATAATCTATTAAGGATTCTATCAAACGGCGTTGTTTTATGTTTGTAAAAACGTAAAGAGTTGTGTGACACTATCATATATATAGTTAGATTTAGTAGCGGTTAGATAGATATATAGTATATGCTTATACATTTATTAAATTAGTGCACTAAGTTAACGTTATGTCCTAAATTTCAATATTTATAATTCGAAAAATTTCAGGACTAACTGCACGTCACTATTAATATAAAAGAGCATCTGTTTACTCCTTCAAACGGAGTTATTAATTTATACGAAACCTCATGAGCGAAGAAACGTCAAAACGACCATCATAGTGTGCCGCTAGTATAATATACTGGCACTAAATAGTTTTTTTTAGCAAGTTTTATACATTTTCCAGTTTATTTTAATGGTTAAATATTGCTCGTAAAACGTGTACAAATAAAGTAACAATGACGCTCCTATATTAAAGTTTTTTCATGGAACTTTAATCAAAATCATCATACGTATACAATTAATTCTAATTTTCATATAAGTTTTAGCAATAATCGAGTGTTCCGAATATTTAATTTGTTTCAAATAAAAATGAGATCAAGGAAATGTAACAAATATCCCTATATAGGTCTATACGAATCTATACTTTGTAAGTATTTTAATATATCAATTAAAATGAGGATTTGGCATTTCTAACGCCGTCTATGATATTTTCTTAAACATTGATTTAAAATCGAAATTAATAAAGTTGTTTATAAAACAAAGGAGACATGGTGGTAGAGTCACGCTGAAACTATTACTGGTTTCAGCATGAATGGGTCGGCTCGTCCGGGGTAGTACCACCCTCTCATAGAAAACCGACGTGAAGTAACAGTGCTTGTATTGTTGCGTTTCGTCCAGTTAGTGAGAGCGCCGGAGGCCCACCTCCCCTCCCCTCTCCTCTCTCCTCTCCCTCTCCCTCCCCTAACCCTTCCTCCCAAGGGTGGCAACGCACTTGCGACTCCTCTGGTGTTGTTAGTGTCCATGGACGGTGGTGATCACTTAACATCAGGTGACCCACCTGTTCGTTTGCCACCTATGATATAAAAAAAGACACTTATATTTAGCACACGGGTTTCATTTGTTTAGATCTTCGTGGAATTACAGTAACTACATTAATTTATTATTATTAACAACAATACATTCATTGGTAACGTCTATGACATTATGAAACCGTTGTTTTTCTAAAGATACTCCAAAAATTATAGTGCAGTCGGCCTTTTGGTATACGACAAATAATGTGATCAAAAACATAGTGCATTATATTAGAGATATTGTCAATAAGTAGTGTACAAAGTCAGTTTAATTCCACAATATATTATCTAGAGGTGAAGTATCACAAATCTCAAGAAATAGAAACCGTTCGTTTCAGTTTAAAGTTCTTTTAAAATGTCATCACTAAATCACTTTTAACACTTTCCGCTGCACATTAGTTACTCGCTCCGAGTAAAGACATTCACACCACACGACACGGAGACGACACGATATCTTTAAAATATATAATATTATAACGTTTTCAGTTACACTTTTCTACGAGAAGATTTATTGAAAATGTTCACATTTCTAAAAGTATATATAAATACTTTGCTTTACACAGAGTATAATTATCTTAATTATTTGTTGAATAAAGAAACACGTGATAAGATCACATAATGATAACTTTATTCGCAGTATATTAAATGATCGCATTACAGTTTAGTAGACGATTTCATTTGATAGTGTCTTCGTACAAAACCTCACACCGGCATGTGAGATCTGCCTTTACATCTAGAAATCGTCTACACAGAGATTTCTTGTATCTGGACGCGCTTTTTTGGAGGAGCGGCGTTGTTCGGTCTCTCTTTTAACTCTGACTCGCTGCTGCGCTGTGGATACCGAATTACATGTTACTTTAACCTATTAAATAGTTTCTTATTATAAGTACAAATACAAATATCTTTATTTACTAGAATATTTTACCTAACTATGGCCTTAACTATGGCCACAAACTAGGCAATACCTGTCTCATGGAAGCCTAATGCCTGGTTACAAATTGCCTTTAATTGATGGTGGCGCGTATTTGCTTATAATATTTAGAGGAATTTAAATTACATTTTAAGAATTAAAGTTAAGACAAAGAAGGAACAAAGATCATATTATAATGAAATAAAATTTAAGTGTGAAAGAGGGTGTGGGTATTTATGATGAGTGTATGTGTAAAAGTGATTGTACGTGTCTGCGCTCGTATCATAAATATGTATAATTCTCGGAATGCCAATAAAGTCAAGTAAGTAAATTTTCCGTCCGTTCATAGGAAATGCTACGAAGCCATCGTTTGGTGGCAGTTTTCACATGGTAGCGTGAACAACGTATGCAGTATGTTGATATGGGCACAAATAACAATTCGTAATCATCTAACTCATCGTAAACAAATATTTAAGAGCTGCCTGGTGTACTTAAGTTCGAAGTTCGACAAGTAACAATGAAATTTTAAGAGTTTATGTACATTTACTAATTGGAATTAATACTAGATAGTACTACTACCTAACGATGGATATTGTAGGACAAGTACACGAGAAACTCGAAATCTATTCGAAGTTCACAATCATGAAACTTCGAATACGCCTTTAACAATCGTGATACGGGACATTACATTTGCAGACTAATTTAATGATAGTATATTAAATGGTAGTTTAATAACCATGTTGATTAACGAAGGTAAAACATATATCATCAAAGTATTGTTGCTAAGTGTAATATGGCTTAATGAATAAATGTTACATATAACGCTAGCGGGACCTGTAATCTTCTTATCTCAAAAGGCTTATAAGCAGCTTACGTTCTATAACGTAATACGAATACATAGATTCAGAATTATCACTCTGATACTCTAAATCCAATTAGTGTAATCACGCAATTAACTTAATGTTATTTTCCTTTTAGATGATGTCCATCAAATAAAAATGTTTTTGCAACAGCAAACTGAACGTGAAAATATTTATTGCGTACGATTATTTCATTTATTACTTTGTTAAAAGTGTAGAAACATCTTGAGGTGTGAACAGACCTATTACCTTTAAAGTGCTCTTCAACGGTGACGTCAGTGCCGTCGCGTCGGGGCCCAGAGCCGCGGCGCCCGCGCGACTCGTGCTGCTGCCTGGATGTATGTATACAGGAGAAAATGTCAACTAAAGACTCGGGCATCTTAGTTCCGCAAATATATTTTTGGGGACGCGACTTCTAATAGAATGTCGGTTGCGTGTTAGCAGTTCCTACCGCGGAACTCTTGTTCCGACATTATAACGAAATATACGTATGAACTCGTAGACTCGTGGATGCAACATATTATATGGTAAGATTAATAAATATACTTCAACTATCCAAATGTAGTATATAATATATCCACTAACCTTTTATCGTACTCAAACAACGATGGAAGACAATTATACTTTTTCTATTATAATGCAGGTATTTAAATTGAAAAACGAATGCCAACCTGAGCTTATCAATAGACGCTGTGGTCGTCCTGCTTCTTAAATTAATATCAAAATAACTAAGTTAAAGTTTTATAACAAATAAACAGAACAACATTAGCTATAAACGCATTAAAATTTATTTTTTGATATGTTTTATTGAACTGAATAATTCGATTGATAACTAGTCCATCTACATATAACAGATACGTACAGATACAACTACTATGCTCAAATAAGTAGCGATAACGTATTCGTTGAGCTATTCTCAGCACAATTGATAAAAATTAAAGTACGTATAGACGGATTGCCATTGCAGTGCAGAGTACATACTGACTACAATTGATTTGTGATTCACTGTCGTAGTTACAGGAATATCAGGTATCTATTTATTTAAGGTACACAACTCTGAGTTTGATACACAAATATTAACATGAACCCTGCAAGATGTGAACACAAAATAATTGTTTTCTTGTTGAGGCATGAAATAAAATGTTGAGAACGTATCAAATTTCAAACATAACCTATCACAAAAAGAAAGCATGCGATAAAAATAGCAATGTTGGCCTACGTTAGTTCTTTTTGGTAATGGTAAATTAACAGTTTGCCGATTAACTAAGCGACTGCCTCTACGTGAGACAAAGAAAAAATCAGTTGATTCTATGAAACCGTGTAACAATTTGTCTTGATATTCATCACATCAACAATATTTTTGGTACGATTAATTAAACAAATTAATACTTTATTCTTATCTTTGTTTACAAATTTCAATCTATTATCCCACATTACCTATTTATTATATTTATACTAACGTTTTTACCCAGTTTTAACAACAGTCGCATTATAATATATATGCCAGGGGGAGTAGTCTACAAGGAGTGATTACTGGTCTATCTCAATAATACAAAGGTAATTAATTAAAAATAGATAAATCGTAATTTAATAATATCGTATTTAATATAACTTGTCTTAGATCAATCGGAGCGTAGCTGAGACATGTTCACACACGATGTCCAATCGCCGTGCTCAACGCGCCAGCGTCATAATCCGTCGACCGACATATTATTAATAATTATATGCCATTTAAGTTAATGCACTTGTACCTCACTCTCTTGAGAAATAAATCGTCGTACGCCAAAGTTATGTTTTTGCTTCCATACCCTCGAATTTAAATAAAATTCAAGTAAATAAAAATTAGTGGTTAGAGGTTTGAACATCCATCCCTAAGCCACTGAAGAATAATAATGTAACGCTAAAAGAATGCTTTGTTAAGTCTTCATTTAATGTTGTTTTATCAGGTGAAAATATTAAAAGATACAACATTATATACATACACATACATACAGTAACTATAAATTAATGTGGAGTGGGTGTTATTTCTTCAGGTTATTGATTCAGAGTTAGCTGGTCACTTCACTTCACTCGCGGCGATATATATTATGCACTATATATTTGGTTTAGTGTCTATGCGCTTTTCACAAAATGGTTTTATAATAGTAGTGATGAGTGACTACCAAATTCTTGCGTATGAAGAGATTGTTTTTTTTTGTTGCGTCCGCGGTAAGGATCGTGGCGTAAGTGACAGATGATTGGTAGGAAGGACTGAGGAAGGTATGCGTGTGCGTTCGGATACCTGAATACATATAATGCGCGCCAACAGTCTTCGTGTTGAGATATGTAATTGTGTTATTTTTTATATAAATCCATTTCTGGTATTCTAATATTGGAAGTGGGATTTATTTTTAAATGCGATTTACTTCTGGTATTTCTAATACTATAATTAAATTTTGTCCAACTAGTATAACTCTTTTTTCCAAAATAAAAGAACAGCCTGACTTTAAATAAGTATTTGTCAGTTAATCTGCAAGGGCCGCTGCCGGTCGGATTGCAGTAACATATCTATTTTACGAGGTCCGGTAGAAACGGCCGAAGGGCGAAATGAGAGTTTCTATTTTATCACATTGAGATTGGATCGCCGGAATACTTGGGACAAGTGGTCGGGATCTTCATGTCGGAAGCCGCTATAGAAAATATAAAAATACGAACTCTATAGTCGTGGAACGGACATGTATAAAATTACCGACTGTAGAAGAGGTAAAGTTAAGTTTCTGATGCTCGTACATTATAATTTTGGATTACAATTACGAAAATTGGATTTTTGTTATGCGTTACTTTAATATTCATTCACTAAAATGTTGTTATTTTGATATTACATACAGACACTTAATTTTTGATGTCTATAACATATTTGTAGAAGGCAGACAAAGTAATTCCCCAGGGATCTCTTAATAATGGGGATCAATATCGCGCTTTTGTTATTGTACTGAGTTTCCGAATGAAATATTAAATTGTACATGAATAGAATCTTTGTATCAATTAACTATTTATTATATTTATACTAACGTTTTTACCCAGTTTTAACAACAGTCGCATTATAATATATATGCCAGGGGGAGGTAGTCTACAAGGAGTGATTACTGGTCTATAATACAAAGGTAATTAATTACAAATAGTTAGATAAAATATGTTCGCCAGATGCGAACTAGTTGTTAATATTCTTCATAGTTGGAATTGTAGCGAGCGTATAACTAGCCTATTATCCTAAGGAATAGGATAGTTTAGGATAGTAGGCTAGTTCGTTCAAACGCTTCACGAGCGACAAGGAGTAATTAGAGAATAATGGGATAAAACACGCCCTTTTGAAATGTCCACACACGATGTCCAATCGCCGTGCTCAACGCGCCAGCGTCGTAATCCGTCGACCGACATATTATTAATAATTATATGAAATAAATCGTCGTACGCCAAGTTGTATTTTTGCTTCCATACCCTCGAATTTAAATAAAATTCAAGTAAAGAAAAATTAGTGGTTAGAGGTTTGAACATCCATCCCTAAGCCACTGAAGAATAATAATGTAACGCTAAAAGAATACTTTGTTAAGTCTGATTTTATCAGGTGAAAATATTAAAAGATACTACATTATATACATACACATACATACAGTAACTATAAATTAATGTGGAGTGGGTGTTATTTCTTCAGGTTATTGATTCAGAGTTAGCTGGTCGAGGGTGAATCTTAAGTGGTGTAATTGTAGGTGGTAAAATCAGATCTTTGTCGCAAGCCCGCTACTCCAATATAATTGTCTGATTAACGTATTAAGATTTAAGCAGTGAAGTAGTTATTAATATATTATCATATTTTGAAAAGCACTATTAAACTATAGAGAACAGTGAATACTTTATTTTTTGTTCGCATTAAAACCCTGATAACACATACGAGACCTGCAAATGCTAATGGTATCCAGGAGAATAGGCTAACCCTGACATATCATCTGGAACATGAGGTTATTTGAACACAATTGAACGGAATCTCCGATATATATAAATAAATTTTGGCCTTCAATGCAACTAATTCTTAATAGTAAATTATGATTATACTAGCTGACCCGTGCCCACTTCGTTGAGCGGTAGACATTTATAAAAAACTACTTTTTGTGACTTAAATATAAATCTTAGACATATGCTGTCGCTAACTTTTTTATAGGCGTTATGAAGCTCTACAATCTTCTCTGGAAGTCAATCATATACCTCTCATCGTTAAGGCAGCGTTCGTAACAAACGTTTTCGTTCGACCGTTTTTTCTTCGACTCACTTTGCAAATTCGACTACCACAAATAAGTCTTGTCATTTTTCATATTAATGCATAGCTTATGATACTCAAAAATAACGTAGCTTTCTATTGATAAACGAATTTTCAAAATCGGCTTAGTAGTTTCTGATATTACCCCCTACAACATCACAAACTCGCAAACTTTACCTCTTTATAATACTATTATTATAATTATTTTAGTAAATATAGTAATCAGTAATATAGTATATATATTATAATATTAGTATAAATGATAAGTAACATTTTAATACCTTCTCTTCTTGGACGTCGGCGAGAGGACTTCCTCCGCCCTCTTTGAAGATAAATGCCAGCAAACACCAAGACGTTGAGAGCTAATAAGAAGCAACCGGCACCCACCGTTACTCCCAGAGCGACTGTGTAACTAAACCATCAGAGAATTACGAATTAATATTATTACAAGTGTACAAAGTATAACTATTGGGCTATGTTGAAATATTACAAACATTATTATAAGGTCCGTTAATACTGAGAGTAGTTCAGCGCAATTCATTACCATTATCAGGTAGTATCCAGCCGCGTCCCGGGAAAAACTTACCTGTGAGTAATGGCGAACTATTAAGACGTTTGCGAGACAAAGTGTTACAGGGAATTCAGGAAGGTAAACAACAAGGTAAACACATTAGCGGGATTAGAAGGTTAGGGACGAAATGTCTCGATCCATCTTGTTTACATCGTTCTGATGAGACGGTGCTGTTGCCCAAAACAGGTAACGCGATATGTTTCATCTACCTGAATTATAAAGCCAGATAGGATTCACCATGTACTCCAGGTACGAGATAACTATATTCAACGTCACTAATGTTATACTCATTGCAGATGATTATCATTTTTAAATTTTTATGCCTTCTCAATTTTAAAGTGACACTAGAACTGACAATATCATTTTCATATAGCACTTGGTACCAAAGAATTAGTGTGAAAATCGTTTTAATATTTCATATGAAGTAGTTGTTTTGGCTGTGCTTTATTTTTTTTTAAATTGGGAATGTGTTATTATTACTGAATTTCTAACATATTTTCCCAATTTTAAGTAACTCATGTCAAACTTTATCATTTCCCCTTACTGTCTATGGGAATGCGTGATAATATGCAGCTTAGGTTATAATTTGAGAAGTAGTCAATCCACAAAAAAGGTTTCACCAGGTTCAGACAGACACACACTTCAATTTTAGTTGTATGTATAAATCTCAAAGTACAATTAACATTGTTTATTGGTAGTCTAATACATTAATATTATTAACAAGCGTTTAGAAGCCCTATATGTGAATCCCATATTCCTGACAAATTTACACACATTAAGCTATAATATCGTTGCGTTTATCCTCATTTAATCACATCAAATAAGTGTATAGATATGCATATATAGAATTCGTAAAGTCTTCTTAACCTATTTTACAGGTTCTTGGTTTAATTTGAACAATAAGTCGAGGTGAGAAACTCGTGACTTAGAATATCAGAAAGTTATAAATCTTGAACGACTTAGATAAAGTGAGTCCGTGTGGCTGAGGAGGAACTTATACCCGGGGTTGAGACGCGGTTGATAACGCGCCGTGACGCCGAGTTAGCGAAATGTCGCGACTTAAACACGACTCACATGTATGTGAGAGGAAAACTTCGATGCTACGGGATTTAACGGTGTAATGAGAATCGAGATTTGTAATACCTTAACTTTGAAATATACGTTCAAACTAAAAAGTCATTTCATTTGACAATACCTGGGGGCTTTAACTGAAACTGATTAATTCCTTTTATGCACATCATTCTTCTTTTAAATTGAGGGACAAATGACGTCCGCCGAAAGTTCTTTGTTTATTTCTATGTGTTTACTCGTTAATTTAGGCTTGATGGAGAAGAAGACTGCTATCAAATCGTTTGACAATTTTGTAAAACATGTGATCATTAATCTCAAGAACTCAACAGAGTTTGAAATTACCACGACTCTCCGACTTGCACTTAAATCATGACTGACGAATCTCTGAGACCTTATTATAAAATGTTCATGCAACGCGTCAAGGTGGAAAGAGAAGTGACTGGCATTATATTGCTCATTATATCTCTTCCATTATATTGCTAATTTCCAATATAATTGTGCAAATACAATACAATTGAAGAAGAAAATCGTTAATTTGTTATTATATACACAAAAGTATGGGTTTATTTACACAAAAAAATGGATGAAATGGATTATTGGAGTAGGCATATCAACAAAACGCAGAAAGAACTTTTGTAAATTATAAAGACAAAGTACTAGATACATAAAAGTTTGTTTTTGAAATTTCTCATAATTGGGTCTCTCACTTTGATAAAGGAATTTAAAATAAACGCCTTCTTCATGAAGCACTTCAGGCTTTTGAGAATTTCCCAAAGGAACTAGTGATCCAAGCGATCTACACACAAGCACGGGCTATCCTTAAAATATGTTTAAGGGACCAAACAGTTGTATTATCACAATATTTACTCTGTGTATGTTACGTCTGATGTATGCATCACCTCTAAATACTTACGTGAGAGTAAACGTTTCTGCTGTATATTTAAAGAATATCTGAATATTACTGAGAGTAGATAAAGAGTTGTTTCGTGTGATTCACTTTAATATTGGAATTACCACGTATTGTCGATTTTTTATCTCGTGATGCTGTAAATGTTTAAAAACAAACTATCTGAAGGCTGCGGTTGAATTTGGCTTGAACACGAGACATTCCAACACAGTTTTCATATATAGCAGCTTATTTATTACTGAGTTACGATAAGATTACTGTCTCATTTGGTGTTGGTTATAGACAGAGATGATTATTATTACAATAACTAATTTTATAACTAATATTTCCTATACATTGATATAAAAAAATATCCTATATCAATGTTCCTACGCAACGGATAAAAATTATTAAAGAGTATATTACTCTGCTGCTTATTGCAACAGAGGACAAGCGAGCATAATGGAACAACCAATAAATATAAAAGAGAGAATGCTTCACGTAACACACAGATAGCAAAAGTTCAGTTTCAGTAATTGCTAGTTAAAATATGTAATATAAATTATTTAAATAAAAATTGTAATGCCTAAAGTCTAAAATATATTAAACAACAGGATCCAAGCCTCTGAAATATAGGTTAACGACAAAATAGAAAATGAATAGACCTTTCTTATAGAAACGCACAGGAATGTCTGCGAAGTAACTTTGTTATTAGGTATAGGATTTTTGGAGAGCATGAGAGAGCTCGACGGTCGGAGGCCGCGGGCTGCGGGTCCCGGACTCCAGTAATTGGAATGTTTAAACTTAGACCGCACATTGTTTAATTTGACTTCGTGTCCTGAGGACATATTGATTTTGTAAAGTTTATTCGGGACAAATGGGTTGTATGAGTGCGATATAAGCACATCATGAATTAATATTAGGTCTTTACCTATGAAATTGCCGTTTTGTATGAAAAAATTTAAACGAATTTTTGTCATGTATTTTTTATTTGTATTAATCGAAGTAATCACCCATGCAATCAATCTTTGCCAACGCAGTGGCAGTTTATGGATGCCCTTCTTAAAGAAATCAGCTGGACGGGAGGCAACAAATTCTTCAAAGGCATTTTGTACTGCCTCTCGGGTATTGAATTTTTTCCCGCCAAGGAGTTATCCAAATTCTGGAAAAAGTAGTAGTCTTTAAGCGCAAGGTCTGGTGAGTAGGGCGGATGACGGAGAACTTCCAATCCCAGTTCTTGCAACTTGAAGACCGTCTGCTGTGCAGTATGAGGTCGCGCGTTGTCGTGCAGGAGCAGCGGAGACGAGCGATTGATCAATGCTGGTTAGAGATGTGCTAGCTTCTCCATCATTGTGTTCAGTTCTTCACAGTACACATCTGCAGTAATGCTCACCCCGTTTGGTAAGAAGCTGTGATGAATCACACCGGCGTTAGACCACCAAACAGTGACCATCACTTTTCTAGGGGTAAGTTTTCGTTTAGGGCATTGTTTAGGTGCTGAACCAGGATCCAACCAACTTGCTGAGCACTTGCGGTTATCAAACAGAATCCATTTTTCATCGCAGGTAACAACGCGGTTCAAAATTCCTTCATTTGTGTGTCTGTTGAGCAGTGCCAGGCACGTCTCGATGCGTACTTCGCGCTGGCGATCATTGAGTTCGTGGGGCACCCATTTGTCAAGCTTTTTTACCTTGCCAATTTGACGCAAATGGACCAATATTGTTTTGACGCTAACGTCGAAAGCTGCTGAAAATTCAGCCGTAGATTGTGTATCATCAGCTTCCACAATCGCCTTTAATTTGTCATTGTCGACCAAAGTCTTCGGACGACCGCGAGGTTCATTTTTCAGGTCGAAATTCCCAGAACGGAAGCGAGCAAACCAATAACAGGTGGTGCGTTGGTTTGTAGTGTTAGCTCCGTAAACGTCGTTGATGTTGCGTGCCGCTTGTGCCGCGTTGCTGCCACGACGGTACTTCTTCTTCTTCTTCTTACCCTTATCCCACATAAGTAGGGTCGATACAACATGTTTGTCATGTTGTGGTATATGATTTGGCTTAATTTTTACTATCGGCCCCCTGCCTGACATCAACCCTCCTTGGGATTATTTGTTGTACCACTCTATTTATGATTATTATTATATAGTTACGAAGTCTGATGGGCTCTTTTAGCCTTACAATTGTTCGTTCCGGTTAAAAACAAAGTTGTTGAAGATTATGGTTTGCTTGTTATATTGCCATTTTTATGTAACGGAAAACTATCTAACTTTAGACTATTCCCGAGGACTGCATTTTTTTTCAGGGTTCGTGGTTTCAGAGTTTTCTCACTAATAGGAACATTAGATATAATACTCCATTATAAAAATATAAAATAGGAAAACTATAATAGAAAAATAAATGCAAATAAAATGACATGTCAGTGTCAAAAGTGTCGGTACTCATATTCCATAATTACTCGAATATTTAATCGATATTAATATTTATCCATGATGACAAAAAAGACTGAAATGCGATGAAAATGTAACACTAATCAATAAACAAATGACTACTTATGGAAAAAGAATTTCATGTTTTTAAAATAAAATTAATTTGAAATTTGAATTCTTAGCCAAACAAAAATTATTTTGATTTGAAATGGCCATTTCTGCAGAACGGCAATTTCATAGGTAAAGAACTATTACATTCTAAGGGTTTTCTTATGTAATACCACAAAATATTCTTTCTTAGCGAGGAATAAACAATTACATGGTGCTCGGTGCTTATATGAAATTATTACATTTCCAATGTGTCAGGAATTGTCTGTACCAGAAGTTCGCATTACTTATTGCTATTAAATGTCGGCGTTAGGTTAATACGTGTTATAATACAGGTATACGTCGCGGTTGGTGTCCGCATTTATCAGATTTTTATTCGATGTACACATATTTCCGACGTTTTGCTGGTTTGTGATATTAACATACTTGTATTTATAACTAGTGGACCTGTTGAACATTGTCTCGCCCTGATAATAAAAAAAACCTTGACAAATTATATACCTAAACCTTTCTCATGAATCACTTTATCTACTGGTGAAAACCGTATGAAAACCAATTAATAGTAGTATTTACTAGAGTTTATCGTGAATAAACAGACAGATAAACGTGGTAGAGGACTTAGTTTTATAATATACTAGCTGACCCGGGCCCACTTCGTTGGGCGGTAATAGGCATTATCAAGTTACAACTTTTTTCTAGAACTCAATCATATATCTCTCATCGTTCGTAAGAAACGTTTTTTTTCTCCGACTCCCCAGATATTACCTCCTACAACCTCACAAACTTTACCTCTTTATAATATTAGTATAGATTTTTATAATAACATATAAGTACATGGAAATACTCGTATACACGTTACATGGAAATCAAAGAATAACGTCGTAATAAAGTCGTGCAGGTCTAGAGTTTGACCCGTTGAACGCAGGTTCGAACCCCGGCATGTACCAACGAATTTTTTGGAATCCACGTACATTTACTCATTCAAATTAGTAACACAATCGGCTGACGGTGAAGGAAAATATCGTGAGGAAACCTGGACGTGAGAATTATTCTTGTAGTCCTACTGTATGTGGGAAAACTAGAACTTTGGATTTCTTAGATTTTTGAAATCGCCAATACGTCGTGGGCTGGCGTAGTGATTATGCTCATACCTTCCTTCGAGAAGAAACCTGTGGCCCTGCAGTGGGTCTCTTGCAGGCTGATGATGATAAAAGAATAACGCTGAAATTAATAACAAATAGTGACACTTACCTGTAATACTGCGAATCCAAGGTGAGTGAGTCTTCTTTCGGAGTGGGGTGCGGCCCCGGCAACGCGGACAGCGCGGGCCGTGGCGACGGCGACGGTTCACACTCCTCTACTTCTGTCGAATCCTCCTCCAGTTCTGAGCTCTCGTCGTCCTCGTCCAGCGCCGTTGTCGTCGTGTACAACTCCGGAAATAACTCCCCTAATTGCAACAATAACTCACACTGCAGAGTTCGAACCACATTAAGAAATGTAAGAAATGCGATAGAGAAGTTGAGGAGTAGTAGGTTAGCATGGTATAGGCGCGACATGAGGAGGGATAAAAACCATATAACGAGGAAAGTTTTAAGTATGATTGTGGATGGATATAAGAGTAAAGTAAGACCGAAAAGGTATGGATGGATTGTGTGAAAATTGATAGGTGTGTAAAAGGTGTGAATACTAAAATGACATCTAACAGGGGAGAATCGAAGAGGAAAACATGTTATGCCGGCCTTACTTAGGTAAGATAACGGTAGGAAGATGATGCTGATGTATTGCAATATAATTCTAGATAAAATACTTAATATCACGAGAATTAATTGCTGTAAAGGTATGCTGTATTTAAGGCAATATTTGAGTCAACCTAATCATCTATGAACTCCATAACTTATTCCATGTATTAGGTACCTAATGTCACAAAATATACTAGAAATTGGGCAAAGACAGACAGATATATCGAGTCACGTTTCCTTTTATAAGGAATAAATATTAATATTGATAATCAACATAATATAGAAATAGCCTTAGTCCTCTTGATATTCTGTGATTCCTACATGTCGCAACAAAACAAAGTAAGCATTGCGTAATATTCCGGTAAAAATAACGATACTACAAACAACAATAATGGTGATAAGTACACCTTCTTTATAGTGATCCAATACGGTAAAGGAGACAAAACACTCCGACTCTTCCTTAAAGATTTTTATATTTGCAATGAAAATATTTTAAAGGTATACAAGGTCTGAAGTGGAAATGATGATATATAAATTAATAAAAAAACTGTTTTTATTGTTCACTAAGTAGAATATAAACTTTATGGTACTATACTATTAGAACACCAGGATATAATTCTCTAACAATGAATAGTATCTGTGAGTTATGTATAGTAACTTGGCCACTTAATAAAAAACATTAAAAAATAGAAAGAGAACGCAAACGCGGATCAGAATGTAAAGCAACCAGCGCTAACGTTATGTGAGCTGAACCCTCTTTGTATAGATTAGTTGCGTGAGATTTGATTGTTCTGTGCTCTCCCTCCGAGACTACCGGCCGCCCTCACGATCGTAACCATTGTTAAACGACCAACTAAACCAGAAATTAAACAAACACTGCGAATTAACCCCGTTCCGAGAATCCCCGGGCTTGTTTCGCAGAACATTAAATCTCGACCCATTTACTTCATATAGATGAAATATTTTCTCTTACAAACCTACCGATCGCGACATCCATATATAGATGAATATACTAATGTGCTTCAATGTAAAAAATGTGTTATCATATGTTATTAATATTATACCTAAATGAGAAAGTTTGTGACGATGGATGCCTGTTACTATTTCGCATAAAAATTACTTTTTTATTTATTACAAACGAATTTTGTTAAACCTTTACAATAATGTAAACTACAAGCAACATCAGAACTAATAAGCTTTCATTTATATATATATATACCTACCAAATATATATATAAGATTAATATTGGAACAAAGAATAACATTTGTATGTGTTGCTCCTTAAACATAGAAAGTTTATTTATTGCATAATAAATTACATAAAACTATGCTAAATTACATAATTACCTACATATATACCCACCTGTAAACATAGAAACGACTTTAAAAGTTTATCTTTTAAAATTTTACTTTCTACAAGTTTTCTTTCATATTTTATCAATTACTTTGACATGACATTACGTTTATTTTTAATATACTAAATTTATTAGAGAGTTTGTAACTGGAAGATAAGGAACCCCCATGTAATATTTAAGAAATATATTTTATTTACATATATATATATATATATTGATAATGTATGGCGGCTTCATTTATATTGATACAAAGGTAAACAAAATCGCCGGAGGCTGCTAGTTCTATATATTTTGATCCGCGTAAACTTTGAACTATAACAAGATTTTGATTACATTACATCCGATGTCACAGGATTTACTCACTGTTATTTTTCAAATCCATTTTCTTTACACTAGAATACTATTTGGCAATATCGCATCATCTGTTACGGGACAAATGGATCACTGATAAATGCGATGTTCGTATTACTTGTATACTGTGTATTCGATGTAAAATCTGGCACACCTGATCATTGTCTACGCAAAATTACAATATTCACTGGCTGCCTAGTGCCACTATAATTTTACTGTTTCATGGATAGTATGTGTTTGATCTAATTTAATTATGGGTTTCATATTAATTATTTTTATTGCAATTTCATCACAACTACTTAATTAATTTAACCTTACTTAATTAATTTAAACTAATTTTAAGTTGCGTGTATTAAGTTTTGTCATTATCGCTCATTCATTATTAGAAAACGTTGTGCTACGTGACATAGACAATACTGTGAAAAGCTCTCTATCTGCCAGGTAGAATCTCGTGAAAACAATAGTCAATTCAATTTTGTTTAGGAAGTAAATATGAATCAAATGAGTATTGTTACCAAACTATATGCTACTTTAACTTAAATGATTGACCTTCAAATCGGTGGTGATCCCGCAAATAAATGGCAGATGGATGCAAATCTACAATAGCGTTTCACGCGCTATAGTAGCAATATTTAGGCACACCAGAACCTGTGTCCACTATACCGACGTGACTGATACGCAATTAGAAGGTTCATCCATCGGGCCGTGGACGCTACGGCGCGAGACATTGTGGGTTATAATTTAAAAATGGCTAATCTGTTCTATATTATATAATAAAAATGAAGTGTCTGTATGTAATATCAAAATAAAATTTTTTCACTGATTGGGTATGAAAGTATACACGCTTCTGATAACAAAAATGCAATTTTTAAAATTTTTGTCGGTCTGTCTGTCTGTCTGTTTGATCCGGGTAATCTTCGAAACGGCTGAACCGATTTTGTCGGGAATTTCACTGGCAGATAGAGAAAATTACAGCGCGTTACTTAGGCTACTTTAAATTAGACTATCTGTTAACCGCGGCTTCGTCTGCCATGCTATCTTCAAAACGATTCGATCGATCTTCAGATCACTTTCACTGGCAGATAGCTGATCTTATAAAAAGTAATTTAAGCAATTTTAGTTTATACTAGCTGTTAACCGTGGCTTCGCCCGCTGTGCTATCACCAAAACGGTTACATCGATTTTCACGGGACTTTCAATGGTAGATAACGAACCTAATAAAAAGTAATTGTGGTTATTCTATTTTAGGCTAGCTGTTACCCGCGACTTTGTCTGCATGAAATTTAGCAAGATTTCAACTTATTCTTTATTTTTAATGACAGAAATAATTATCGGCTTATTGTTTACAATTCGACATTATAATTATTAATAACATTAATGATATAGAGGTCTTCCTAATAAGATCTTAGATTATAAACGTATTACGTAAAGAGTTCCATAATACAATTTCTTGCGGAACAGACAAGCGTTTATTTTTTGTATAGTCACTAAATCTTAATTATAATAATGGCAATGTATATTAAATGTAATGTAAATATAAATCTTTATAATAATATTTTTAGTTATTGTTTCGATAGTTCCTTATACAGTGTAAGTGAGCACTGAGGTAGTTATATGGTGGGTTATGGTTCCAAATGTGTTGCTGATGACAAACCTCATTTGGCACGTTTTTTGTATTTATATATCTACTGTACACGTTACATGTTACATTTAGTGGCGTGCGCGTCGTACTTACAATTGTCTTTAAAGAGCGTTTCTGTAATTGTACATAGTCTCACAATTCTATAATTCTTTAATACGATTTTAAAAAGCGCGTGCGGAGCTGCGGGAACAGCTAGTATAAAAATAAAATATGATAATGAAGTCGTCATAAAGGAAATAATCTCAATTTAAAATCCGAAATATAATAGTGAAGTAAAATAATAATAATAACTGCTTACATGTAAAACAATTTGTCATACGATTAATAAAATAAACGAAAGTAGAAAAAAGGCGCGGACCAAGAGCCTGCAGACAAATAAGCTATAAGATACTACAACTCTTACTACCATGAATACGTGACTTCCAATTCCTGAGGATCTTTAGTCTGTCGTTTAGAAAATTGTCGTTATTAGAAAGCCGACGGAGTCATCGCTAGAAGCTAGTTTATTAAATTGTCCGTCAAAATAGAAGTTCCTTTCAGTGTAGTGCAGTAGTCCAGTACGGGTAAATCTTTTAACGATAATGATAATGCTTGCCTCGAGCGTATCCCTTCAGTATTGAAGAATGGTTGAAAGCTTTTCATCCGGGCTTTAGATAAATCTTCGAGGCTTTCAGCGAAAGCCTGGTTTTCGTAATTTACCCGTGATATTTATTAAAATGGTTATTACATAATCTATTATATCGTGGCTGCTATTCTAAAAGTTTATATCTATGTTTTGTTGGCTTTTAACTTGCTTACAATTATTTATTTATGTTAAGGCCCATCCAAATATTTAGAAAAGGATGGTATTATAATAATTTCTAACAAGCTAAACCGATAATCGTTAACGGAACTCATCCCGTTATGATTTAACATCTATTGTTAAATTACCTACCCTGAAGGGTAAACGAACGGTAACTAATGATGGTTATGAAAACAAAAGGCGTTCGCCAGAACTCCGCACAATTACCGGGCACTGCGCGAACACAATAGCTCGCATTTTTACTCTGAACCCGCCCACATTCAGATCAGAGCCGTTACGGAATCTGAGATGGGTTATTTTAAACCATTAATGGCAGGTTTCATGATACCACACGGTTATTTGTTTGTTGTATAGCAGTTTTGTTTTCACACCTCACTATCTGTGTAATGATCGTTCAGTTTTATTGGATTCGCAATCTCATCTTTATATTTAACAAGCAGACGTTTTGAGATCCCTTAACCTCTGTTGGATTATAATATCCACACAGTGTGTTTCTTGAACCGAGCACCTCTTTAGCAATTCGAACTCTCATGCGAGCCCTATTAAAATTAAAATTGGTTGTATATAGCCATGTGACCACTTAATCTGGTAGCATGACTGGTTACTATTCCATTTTTTTTTTAAGTTGCAAGCCCGCATGATTTTGCGACCTACCATGTATTAGCGATTTCTCATTAGTGACCGTTTGTTTTTGGATTGTAATGTGCTTACCATCGAGTACAATGACGTCACAAAATTTAAAATATCGATCAGCCTGTTGCAGTATATGAATAAAGGTAAACTACGATACGGCCGTTATCAATATTCGAGCTGACCACATAATGGTCGCCAATTAATATTGAGTTCTCCCTCGCGTACCGTTAACTACAGCGATTCATCTCTAGTGAATAGCTCGCGAGTCCACACTGCGATACCTAGTGTATTCCCTCGACATTATTATATCATATTTACTATTTACAGAGATAATAAATAAGCATGTTAGAAGATATGGATTATTATATAGAACTATAATACAATGTTATGTATAAAGTGTTCAATACATTTTGACACGAATAAACTGAGCTTAAAAACTACACTAAACTTAGCTTAAAAACTAAATTTATTTTTTTCTTGCACGTAGCCCAAGTCATGTTAGATTTATAATTTTAAGGGTTATTTTAAATAACGAAAAATCTGCTCGTTGTTGTGCTGAAATGAAATTAAGAATATTTCTGTAATGATAATCCCAATCTTGCGTGTATTGCTGCTAAGTTTTGTCTATGGTAACTATTAATGCATTTTTTTTTTCGAACTGACTACGCTATTGACCAAGCTAGGTCTTAACAGCATCACCGGACTTCCTATTAATGCAGGTGTGGGAACGCGTTACTATTATGCGCTACGTACTAACAGTCTGCGTGATAGACAATTGACTCAGCACAATAACTGGACCTATGGTTTCTACACACATCAAAAGAATTAGGAAATCCTGAAGGAAATTCAGACGGTGACCTCCTTGTTAAGAAGATATCAGGCAGTTTTTGTCAGAACGAATGATCCGTGTTATTACTTTCCATTCACTTCACTTGTGCACAACATCCAAAAAGTATTACGCAAGATGCTACCAATATTATATAATATGGGATCAAATAACGCAAGATTAATAAAGAATAAAAATAACTACATGATGGACCTTAAAACCCCCTCCAAAATTTACATAAGCAGATTTCAAGTACTTCAGGCTTAATGAGTGACGTCAATTTCAATAAAAAAATACTGCATTTAATTTAGGTCCTGATAAGGCACTTATGAACGAACGTAAAATCTACCACCGGTTCTGACAAACATCCCGCTCATGGACAAGAACCGGCAAGAAACTCGATCTGGTTTAACTCTTCGTGTTATAATAGGTATTTACCTATGAAATTGCCGTTATGCAGTACTGGCCATTCCAAATCAAAATAATTTTTGTTTGGCTAAGAATTCTAATTTCAAATTAATTTTATTTTAAAAACATGGAATTCTTTTTCCAAAATTAGTCATTTGTTTATTGATTAGTGTTACATTTTCATCGCATTTCAGTCTTTTTTGTCATCATGGATACGTTAAAAATTCGAGTAATTATGGAATATGAGTACCGTCGTGGCAGCAAGGCGGCACAAGTGGCACGCAACATCAACGACGTTTACGGAGCTAACACTACAAACCAACGCACCACCTGTTATTGGTTTGCTCGCTTCCGTTCTGGGAATTTCGACCTGAAAAATGAACCTCGCGGTCGTCCGAAGACTTTGGTCGACAATGACGAATTAAAGGCGATTGTGGAAGCTGATGATACACAATCTACGGCTGAATTAGCAGCAGCTTTCGACGTTAGCGTCAAAACAATATTGGTCCATTTGCGTCAAATTGGCAAGGTAAAAAAGCTTGACAAATGGGTGCCCCACGAACTCAATGATCGCCAGCGCGAAGTACGCGTCGAGACGTGCCTTGCACTGCTCAACAGACACACAAATGAAGGAATTTTGAACCGCATTGTTACCTGCGATGAAAAATGGATTCTGTTTAATAACCGCAAGCGCTCAGCAAGTTGGTTGGATCCTGGTTCAGCACCTAAACAATGCCCTAAACGAAAACTTACCCCTAGAAAAGTGATGGTCACTGTTTGGTGGTCTAGCGCCGGTGTGATTCATCACAGCTTCTTACCAAACGGGGTGAGCATTACTGCAGATGTGTACTGTGAAGAACTGAACACAATGATGGAGAAGCTGGCACATCTCCAACCAGCATTGGTCAATCGCTCGTCTCCGCTGCTCCTGCACGACAACGCGCGACCTCATACTGCACAGTAGACGGTCTCCAAGTTGCAAGAACTGGGGTTGGAAGTTCTCCGTCATCCGCCCTACTCACCAGACCTTGCGCCTACAGACTACTACTTTTTCCAGAATTTGGATAACTCCTTGGCGGGAAAAAAATTCAATACCCGAGAGGCAGTACAAAATGCCTTTGAAGAATTTGTTGCCTCCCGTCCAGCTGATTTCTTTAAAAAGGGCATCAATAAACTGCCACTGCGTTGGCAAAGATGCATTGATTGCATGGGTGATTACTTCGATTAATACAAATAAAAAATACATGAAAAAAATTCGCTTAAATTTTTTCATACAAAACGGCAATTTTATAGGTAAAGACCTATTTTTTTACAAAACATTTACATTCGTTTTTGGTGGATGCACAGAGAGGAGCGGCATTTTCAAACTTTACACTGATTAATATTTAAAATCATAAGTGTTTCCAATTCACAGCACCCACAACTAAAATTTTTTGTAAAAAATAATCTAGGAATATATATTTTTCTTACTATTGTTTTTGAATTGAGACTTGGTTGTTACCACATGAAATTCCTATATTAGGAGAAATACATGAGGATTTTGCATATACAGGCATCAGGTGTCCTTCGTGGAAGACCATTGGGTGGTGTTGTAATATTATGGCGTAAGACTTTATCTCAAAACGTAATAAGAATAGAGACCAATAATAATAGGAGCGCTGCTATTAAAGTAGTAAATAACGTTGGATCATTCCTTGTTTGCTGTATATAGAAATAATACTGATAGTATGGAAAATTTACCTATTTTTACAGAATGTTTAGGTGCTTTAAGTTCTATAATTGACGGATGTGATCTAGAAACTGTATATATGCTGGGTGATTTTAATGCGCAGCCTGTAGAATTATTCGAAAAGGAATTATTGTCTTTTTGTAATGAACAAGAGTGGTTTTGTGCTGATATGAAAATTTTAGATTTTGATAGTAATACTTTTACATATATAAGTGATGTTTTTAATTCTAAAAGATGGTTAGATCACTGTTTAGTAACAAAGTCAGCATAGAATGCAGTCCGAAATATCAAAGAATTATATGACGCTTATATTCCGATCATTTTCCTATTCTTATTGAATGTAATCTAAACATGATCAGATGATGAATAATATAAGTTATGCGGATGACATGGTACTCCTCAGTCCTTTAGTTGGTGCTCTGAGAAAACTTTTGCTTGTTTGTGAGACCTATGCTAATAAACATGGCTTAAAGTATAATAATATTAAAAAAAGTGAATGTATGGTATTCACAGCTGGTAAAAACTTTTCAGAAGACGTACCCCCGATAAATGTTTATGGTATGCCCTTGAATAGAGTATATAAATTTAAATATCTGGGCCACAATATCACGGCGGAAACGAAAGACAATAATAATATTGAAAAAGAACGTAGAGCGATCGCAGTTAGAGGGAATATCTTGATTCGAAGGTTTGCTCGCTGTAGTGATGAAGTTAAAATCCAACTATTCAAAACATTTTGTCAGTTTTTATACGAGCAGCCTACGGATCAGCTTCAGTAAGAGGACTATGAACGCATCGTGTGTCCAATATAATAATATTTTCAGAATGTCATTGGGATTACCACGATTTTGTAGCGCTTCTGGGATGTTTGCAAATGTTGATGATTTCTATACTATAATCCGTAAGAGAATAGCATCCATGGCTAGACTTCGCGATAGTCCCAATAATATAACGAGAACAATGGTAGACATGTACGATAGTCCTTTCATGAAGCACTGGATATCTGTTGTAATATAATAGTGTAATGTTCGTCTTTTCATCCTATTTCATATTCATTTGTATAAAACACATTAGTATAGTTGCTCAATTTTCATTTTATTTTTAAATTTACTATCAATTTATGTATTAGTATATAATTTGTTTTTGTTTTTGTGGACCCTTGTTATCTTATAAATAATAATAATAATATAATTTCTCGTTATAGTTGTAGTATTAGTTATTTGTTCCAGATTCTATTTAAATTAATGAAATATATGCAATCGAATATAGGCATATTTTATTCTTATTACAGTATAACGTAGAAGTTATTATGATTGGCGTTGAACCGCACATTTATACTATGGTGTAAAATGAAAGGAAATTGCTGTCAACAAATTAAAGTAGTTACAGGAACAGTGCGGGAGTTCGCATTAATTTGTCCAAACCGTCTCACCCCGACATCCGGCCTCGCCCGCGCCCCTACCTCGCCCGCGGACGCACTTAATGAGGGCGTTCCCCACGATACTCCCAACTTCAGGAAATTACACTAATAGCGTGAGATAATAAGGTGTGATCAATTTAAACCTATCGATTTTTGTAACTGAGGCACATACTCGTATCTCTAAATCTATACTAATATTATAAAAAGGTAAAGTTTGTGAGTTTGGTTGGGGTAATCTCAGGAACTACTGGTCCGAATTGAAAAATTCTTTCAGTGTTATATAGCTCATTTACCGAGGAATATTAAAGGCTATATCATCATGCTAAGACCAATAGGAGCGGAACACCATTGAAGAGTATTTCAAAATCGGGGTTTTTTTCCTTTTGAGAGTTTCCGCTGCGTGTTAGCATTAGCCCAAAACAACTATACAGTATTCAGTATAACAAAACAACAATGAAGTCGCGGGCAGAGGCTAGTATAGTATAAAAATCCAGTGTCATGATGTTTATCCATGAAATGAAATGTTGGCATTTATGTATAATTTGGTCCAACTTGAGAGATACGATAAATTAAATTTTGATTAATGGGTCTCAATATTTTTTAATTACAAATTAAATGATTGTTAATTTTGATTATTATTATTGTAAGTATCATCAGTCTCGAACAGCTGGCGCTTTAAATTAGTTTGTGAACAGAAAACTGTAGAACTGACTATTATAGATATCTCATAAATGGCGCCACGCAGATACTTTATCATAATTATAATTCAACGTGAGCCACAGCAACGCAACGCGTGGCCGACTGGGTCGGTCAGCTAGCACGCATAGTATATATTACAAATACTATTGAAACCTGTAATACCCGATTTGATGCAGACGAAGTAGCACGGGTCAGCTAGTCGTAATATATACTATGCGTGCTAGCTGACCGACCCAGTCGGCCACGCGTTGCGTTACCCGATTGCAGCGACATCTAGCACTTCCAATTGTGAATCCAAACTATCCAGGGACTCACTCAAACTTATGCCCAATTGGTACGTGAGAAATCTTTTAAAATAAGCCTAGAACCTGTTCGCAGCATTACCTAAAGTGTCCAATGAAGATCAAAACTAACTTACGTATATTGCCGATAAATGTCTTCCCAGTACCTACCCCTTGTCACTGCATCACTTAACATACTGTAAAAACTAAACTTTATCTACATTAAATTTCCATTTTGGTTTAGTTGTTTGTTTTATAAGAATTAGTAAAGTATACGTGAAATCTGTATTCAATCTTAATTCTGTCAAAATTATTTTACTTTTGACATATAAACCACCTTTTTCACTGAGGTACTGAACTTGGGACAAAATACCTCTGTAACAGTGAAATATTTTTTTAAATTGGATCAATAGTACCAAGGATTCCTTGAAAACAAAACTTTACCTCACTTAATAATATTAGTATAGATACAACATAGTATTGTAACTGCAAACACCTCAACTCATTATTTTAATCGTAGATTCACTAGAACTTATAGAACTCTAATTGAGAGTCATCTTCTACAATGTAATGTAACTATTATCTAGGTTTATGTTTTAGGAAAAAATCTTGTCACCATTGTTTAGCAAACATATTTTTATACAATAAAATAAATGTAACAACATATAAGTGACAGTTTCGTTTACACATATTTTTCATATATGATTGATAATTATGCGTAGAAATGTTATGTAGCCGTAGCTCGGTTATAACATACTGGACATTATATGATCCGACGAAGTCGATGGTTCGGAATCCAGCTATCATTTTTTTTGGTATTTTTTTTAAAGTAGCTTAGGAAAATATAGCTTAAACTTTTAGCTAATCTGTCTGCTATATATAGCACAAAGAATTTATCAAATGTGGTCATGAATTTCATTACAACAAATTTTTGACTTTCGTCCGTTATCCTGGACAATCCCTTGCGTTTTATGAGAAAAAAGTATCCTAGATGTAATCGAGAAGTGAAAATAACGTGCCTGGATGGACAGAAAAAAAATCAAAATTAGGCCAGCGTTTTACGAGTTCACTCACATAACACGTTTAACAAAATTATTATGTATATTTTATATTTTTATTCGAAAATTATCGACAACAGGAACATAATATCAATAGGTATAACATATATGAAATCTTTTAGAATTATTTATGTTAATAATTACAGTCGATTACAGCATTCATATAGACAAAGTTATTTAATGAAAGGATAAACCAGATCGAGTTTCTTACCGGATTTTCTCGATGACTGGATTGATTTCCGATCCGGTGGTAGTTTTGACGTTCATAAGTGCTTTCTCAGAGCCTAAATTGGGTAAAGTTAATGTTAGTTGAAGGACGATGATAACGAGTCCGAAGCGCGTCTTGAAGCGCTCGGAGCGAGCGGAGGGACGCGACGCGGCGATTTCTCCATTCTTTAAAAAGGGCCGGATTATGCGATGATGTCAGGAAAACAGATGCCAAATGAGATATTCTCCCTTTGCTCTTATTATAACAATAATGAACGAAGAAAATAGAAATATTTTCTCATATTTATCATTGCTCTAACAGTAAACGTAGTAACATTTGTTTAAAATTATTATTTTGTGAAAATCTTAAAACTTATCTCAACAATTTTACTACTACAGATTACATAAATATAAAAGGAGTTATAAATCTAAAATATATACTTAACGCATCTATAAGTGGAGTATCTGAAACAAGTAATGATGGCATCAGATGAGTAAGATAAGAGTAATGCCGTCGTTACCTGCGAACATATCCGGGTGAACTGAACGGAACTGATGGTGCCTCGGCGCGGCTCCAGGTCGGTGCAGTTGAGGGATCAGATGCAACCAGAGAGCCATTTTATGCCCTCGATAGTGACTCTTCACTCGCAGCTTAGTTCCTAATCAATATGAGAAAATATCACTAACGCTAAATGCACATTAAAAAAGAAGAAAATGTTCTACCTTTCTTCATTACATTAATGCAAATAACTGGAATAATTTCAATGACATAAAATAATTCTTAGTCTCAAACTATAAATCATTCCTGACTCCACGTTCGGCGTTACCAACATTGCGTATGGTACCTAAAATACCCGAAATTATATCTCGACAATATTAAATCACGGACCATCAGAACACGTACATTAAATTTATACAGTAACTAGTGGGCACGGCGGATATTGTCCCGCCCTGATAATAAAAAAAACTTTGAAGTTATACATACGCAGTCTTTGACTTTTTTGTAGGTATTATCGAGCTCTACAACTTTTCTCTAGAACTTAATCATATATCTGTCATCATTAAGGCAGAGTTCGTAAGAAACGTTTTCGTTGACCGTTTTTTTTCCGACTTACTTTGCAAATCTGACTACCACAAAACCACCATTACATTACCAACATTTTTGGGGTCAATATATAGCCTATGAGACTCGGAAATAACGATTTTACATAATTCAAGAATCATATGAAACTAGGCAACGATGGTGAAAAATATTTGTAATTTAAATCGTATTCTATTTCTCATGTGTTAATATATAACCTTACCTATACTAAGGTATTGTTGTGTATTCATCTCGTATCTCGGCCACGACACCGAGGACTCGTGGCGCGTGTCGTCGCCGCGCGGCGCCTTAGCGAACGCGGCGAGCAACGCGACGGTCGCCTCCGCGACGGCGACGTCACTCCTCGAATAGTTCCGAGCGTCCGCCGGACTGCCGCCCACCAACGGCAGCCCGAGGAAGTACTGGAGAGTGTCACTCGTGACGCTGCCTAAACGCTGGTCAATAGAGGTAACTGGTTATAACTCGTTCCCAGTTGTCGGGTGTCTGCGCTTCGATTCATACTTTCGGTTTATAATCGGTTGTCGGCCACGAAGCGACTTTATTTGTATATATGTGTGATTACAGTGACGCACGTATGGGTGGAACAAGGACTAACGGGGAGAGGGTTGTCGGTCCCGACACTGGACAAATATGTGAACAGCGCCATACTTAATCATAAGCCTTGTCCTCACTAGGCTAGTAATTTAGTGGAATACTGAGTAATTTAGTAGCTAAATGCTCGCTACTACCCAAAAATCGTTCGCATTACGGTTGAGTACAGTACACAAATGAGTGGTGTTATTCAAGATGAATGTTCAATGCAATAAAGTAAATAAGCTTATAATATAATGTGAGGGCTTAACATTCCAGAAGCATTCATGTTGTAAAGACGTAAAACAGAAATTTAAAGTGGTTCCTTTACTCCAGCGATACGACATTTTTGAGGCAGCTAATGAACTCGACTAAAACAAGTTTGGACTTGTTTAGCAGATGAACGAGTAAGCATTGATGTGAGGTGCGGAGATTCTACTCGTCGAAAAAAATACATCGAAATGGATCGACTCGAGTAAATGATTTGCTATTCGACTAAATTTTTATTATTCAGACATGTTTTGTTACTAAATTACTCGGTACAAAACTAAATTACTAGCAAACAAGGGTTATAGGCGAGCGAGATCCGACACGATTTTTTTTCCCGGCCTAAAAAGCTGGTAAAACAGCCGACATTTATTGTCGACGCCGACACAAAATCGATTTCTGACAAGTATGAATAGAGCTTCATGTAAAATGGTAGTGGAATGTCCACTCGGCAAGCGGAAAGGTACCTGCGGGTAGAGCGCGTCGCGGGAGGCGTGCGCGAGGTGCGCGAGGCGCGTGGGGGCGAGCTGCAAGGGTACCTGCGGGTAGAGCGCGTCGCGGGAGGCGTGCGCGAGGTGCGCGAGGCGCGTGGGGGCGAGCTGCAAGGGTACCTGCGGGTAGAGCGCGTCGCGGGAGGCGTGCGCGAGGTGCGCGAGGCGCGTGGGGGCGAGCTGCAAGGGTACCTGCGGGTAGAGCGCGTCGCGGGAGGCGTGCGCGAGGTGCGCGAGGCGCGTGGGGGCGAGCTGCAAGGGTACCTGCGGGTAGAGCGCGTCGCGGGAGGCGTGCGCGAGGTGCGCGAGGCGCGTGGGGGCGAGCTGCAAGGGTACCTGCGGGTAGAGCGCGTCGCGGGAGGCGTGCGCGAGGTGCGCGAGGCGCGTGGGGGCGAGCTGCAAGGGTACCTGCGGGTAGAGCGCGTCGCGGGAGGCGTGCGCGAGGTGCGCGAGGCGCGTGGGGGCGAGCTGCAAGGGTACCTGCGGGTAGAGCGCGTCGCGGGAGGCGTGCGCGAGGTGCGCGAGGCGCGTGGGGGCGAGCTGCAAGGGTACCTGCGGGTAGAGCGCGTCGCGGGAGGCGTGCGCGAGGTGCGCGAGGCGCGTGGGGGCGAGCTGCAAGGGTACCTGCGGGTAGAGCGCGTCGCGGGAGGCGTGCGCGAGGTGCGCGAGGCGCGTGGGGGCGAGCTGCAAGGGTACCTGCGGGTAGAGCGCGTCGCGGGAGGCGTGCGCGAGGTGCGCGAGGCGCGTGGGGGCGAGCTGCAAGGGTACCTGCGGGTAGAGCGCGTCGCGGGAGGCGTGCGCGAGGTGCGCGAGGCGCGTGGGGGCGAGCTGCAAGGGTACCTGCGGGTAGAGCGCGTCGCGGGAGGCGTGCGCGAGGTGCGCGAGGCGCGTGGGGGCGAGCTGCAAGGGTACCTGCGGGTAGAGCGCGTCGCGGGAGGCGTGCGCGAGGTGCGCGAGGCGCGTGGGGGCGAGCTGCAAGGGTACCTGCGGGTAGAGCGCGTCGCGGGAGGCGTGCGCGAGGTGCGCGAGGCGCGTGGGGGCGAGCTGCAAGGGTACCTGCGGGTAGAGCGCGTCGCGGGAGGCGTGCGCGAGGTGCGCGAGGCGCGTGGGGGCGCCGCGCCGCGCGTGCAGCTGCGCGACCCGCAGCGCCGGCGCGCCCGCCGCCGCGTCGCCCAGCGCCTCCAGCGTCGCGTCGCGGATGTTGATGGGGTGTTGTATCGGCTTCTCCCAGTCCGTGTACTCGTTGCGTATCGCTGCGAAGATCTCGTTGCGATGGTACCGGTACACGTTGCGGACGTACGTGCGAAGGATTCGGTTCCTGTACGATTCCATACTTTATTCAATTTAGGCCCCGAGAAGGCGCTCATCGACGTCAAAGCTACCGCTGGGTTCGATAAACGACACGGTCGTCGAGAAGAACTGGCTGAAGAACTCGATCTGAATTTTCTTTTCATGATACATATTTTTACAAACATAGATAGTTACGTTCGTTTGTCGTGGATGCACAGAGAGGGACGTCATTTCCAAATGTCACCATCGTTCGCATATTGATCCACCCTTTAATAGCCTTTAGACATTAAAACTCGCTTGACACGGTGCTTGAACTTACTATCCAGCAATAATGGACTTTGGAACTTCGTTATCAAAACCTAACACTATTACCTAAAAAACTGTCATTGGTTTTATTGAGCCTGAAACATGGAATGGTACCAATTTGTTACTATGTATTTCTAGTATTTGAACTATTTTATTTTTATTTATTCGGAAAACAAACAGTGATTCATTACACATATTCAAACTAAATAGACTCTATACACCAGTTATATGTTTTCGCATATCAGAATCTAGAAAATAGCAAGTTCGTTTGAAAAAAAATCAGTAAGTGACACAAACTTAAATTAATATCATCATTGAGATCCTAAGAACAAAAACTAGGCCAAATCAACCCACTACTAATGAAGAGAACTAACTAAAGAATAAGTTGAGACCCATTAAACCATGTATTCGCCATAGTCTTTTTAATGTGTTGCGTTGTAGATGTGAACAGATCATACTGCGGCAAGATCACCATATTATTTAATATTTTTGCAACACGAATAAAGAAAGAATTCTGTCTGTAATTAGATGCACACTGTGGAATGTCCAAATATATAGGTTGTCTCAATGTTCTATTAGGTATCCTCAAATTAATTTTAGAAAGTAAGTGTGGAGAGTCTACATTGTTTTGAGCAATTTTAACTAGGAAAACAACGTCGGAAATTTTTCTTCTTTACTGCAAAGGTAGAATATGGTATCTACGACATCTTGCCTCATAGTTGCAATCGTTGGTTCCTGATTTGTATTGTAGAAATTTCATGAATCTTCGCTGTATAGACTCAATCCTATCAATATACATACTGTAACGCGGATTCCATACTTGTGAGCAATACTCGAGAATACTACGCACCAAGGAACAATAGAGGATCTTTATTACTTTAACATTGTTAAATTGTGAACTTGAACGAAGCACAAAACCCATAGTTTTATTAGCCTTTTTAGCAATATGATTTATGTGTCTCTCGTAAGTCAACTTAGAATCATGCAAGATACCAAGATCCCGAATTTCATCTACCTGCTGCAGTAGCTGATTTTTCAATTTATATCTCGTTTCTAAGAGATTGAGTTTGCGAGTGAAAGGTATGAAATGACATTTCTCAACATTCAGGTCTAGTTTATTAGCAAAGCAGTATTGTTCAAAGCGTTCTAAGTCTTTTTGTAGAAGCTTGGAATCGTCAAGCACGTCGATTTTTTTAAATACTTTCATATCATCGGCGTATAAAAGAAAATTAGAATGTTGGAAACAATGGGCTACATCGTTTATAAAAATATTAAAAAGTAAAGGTCCTAGTAATGATCCCTGGGGCACTCCAGACGGCACTTTATTCCAGAATGAGGAGAACCCATTCACTACCACTGCTTGGGATCGATTTTCGATGTAGGAGGTAAACCATCTGTACAGATTACCATGGATTCCAGCGAAAAGGAGCTTTTGCAGTAATATTTGATGATCAATACGATCGAAGGCTTTACTATAATCAGTAAAAACCGCGTCAACTTGTCCACCAGAATCCATGCTGGCTGTAACAAAATCTATAAAAGATAACAGGTTAGACGAAGTTGAGCGCATCTTTAAAAATCCATGCTGTTCGGGAATAAAAGATGCCGATAGCGAATGATACACCTGAGAATACACAATGCGTTCAAGTATTTTGGCGAAAATACATAATTTAGATATAGGTCTGTAGTTTCTAACATCATTTTTTTTACCATTCTTGTGTATAGGGGTAATAAATGCAGACTTCCAAATTCTAGGTACAATTCCCTCTATGACGGATCGTTTGTATATAATGGTTAGTGGCACTGACAGGGATTTGGCACATCTAACCGCAAAGGTAGGCACAATTAAGTCTGGTCCTGCACCCTTATTTAAATCTAATGCCTCTAGTAGTTTTAACACTGACTCTACACTAATTTCTACTTCGCCAATGTTAGCGGAGATGTTTTGTGCTGTGAGAGAATTTAAAGGTGAATAATTTAAAGTATTGGTATGTGACGATGGAGATAAATAAGTGGATTGGAAATAGGAAGCAAAAAGATTACACACTCCTTCGCCAGTATTAGCCGACTTCTCATTATAGTGCAATGTGGATGGAAGTGCGTTGGAACACTTATTGTTTGCCTTGACAAACGACCAAAACATTTTAGGGTCCTTAATAATCGAATCTTCCGAACGTTGTATATAATTGTTGTAGCACTCTTGTTCCAATTGTTTGGCCCTAGATCGAAGAAGACAAAACGTGTCAAGATCATCTGCATTACCATAAATTTGATATTTCTTTTTGAATTTATATTTTTCCTTTAACATTTTTTTTAATGAACAGCTATACCAAGGTGGAAATATGGAAGACGTAATTATTTTATGAGGAATATGATTGTCTCTAATATTATACAATGGTCATAAAATAAGTCAAGAGCATAGTCTAGAGGCTTATTATTTAAGTCCAGTTCCCAGTCTATTTTATTTAATGATGAAGAAATAGCTTTGTAATCTGCTTTGTTGTAAGAATATATAAGTCTCCGTTTGACACCGAGTGAATCGTCTTGACTACAATTTATATTAAATTCTAATGACTTATGGTGAAGGTCCTCCGGTACTAAAGGGTCACCACATGCCGACACATGTAGTTCACAGTTACACAAAACATAATCTAATATTCTATGATTAACGTTACTATTAAAATTAAATTGGTTGAGATTAGACTGAGCCAACGTATCGAAGAATAATACCTGTGATTCGCCCACGATCCCGTGTTAGGCTGTATACAGCCAGTATCACTATTCCAGTCAATGTTACTATGTTGGCTTATCACTAAATACAGTTTATTGAAGTTTTTATGAACATACCTTAGATTATCAAGAATATATTGGAAGAGCATAGTTAAGATACCGAATTTCTAAAACCTAGTCTTTAATGATGCGCTAGGCTCCATAGTATAACAATCTACATTATTTCCTTTTACGTCATGTAATTCTCAAACATTCGTATAATCCACTCACCTATTCTCCTCTTCGAAACCATGTCTGATATCGTCTTCATTAAAAAACTGGTAACTTTCAGTGGTAGACACGACAACCGCAAGCGCACAGTCGAGAAATGCTTCACTCGCATGCAAAGCCCTGGTCGGAGTTTGAATTTGTGAAGGATTCTCTCTTGATATGGGAACTGATGGACCCCAACCGGCAAGGAATCTCGCTTTAGGTGCTTCAATGGCTAAAAGTGCTGCGAGAGGCCGAGCACGAATGCACTCTACAAACCTGATAAGAACAAAATGTGGTATAAATACCATAACTACGCTTTAGTTACCTATTTCCTTTTTTTATATAATTGGTAACCAATTTATAAGACCTGCTTATATTTTATCATTTCTCTAATTAAAATCATAGCAACAACAAATACGCGTAAGATTTCTTTTTCACTTTAAAATAATTCAACATGTATTCTCGTTGTATGCTATTGGAAACATTTACCTTTTCTACATAAACTTTACAAATATTAGTCGACTAGAATCACATCCATTATCTATTTTAAGTTCCACATGATGTTTTATGAATATGTCTCATTATTGTTTTCAATGGGAATAACTACTTAAATAAATACATAATATGTATTCTATTAACAGTAATATCTGACCAGTTCTCATCATTGGCCGACTCCGGTATGCATCTCAACGCTTGCGCGGTGTGTTCCCGAGTCAAAGCAGCATCTGGTGTGAGTGCAGTCGGACTGAGAGCCGAACCGCTTAGTAGAAGCACGCGAGATACCAAGCCTATTATCATAAAATCATTTGTTTGACCATTTTATAACAGTAAAATATTTAATACGCTTACGTACATGAATTTCTTCTTCTCAATGGGGGCATCCATTAATTATGCCAAGCATTTAAGGCGTCGGGGGTTTAGGAGGAGTGTCTCAATCCGAATCTCACTAAATCTCACGTGGGAGAAGATTGGGTTACAGCAAATATCACGTAATTTGTTTGAAACGAAAAATTGTGTAAAAAAGTTGAAATAAGAAAGCAAATTTTGTTTTTAATAAATCTTACGCATTTATGTTCAATTTTTGAAAGGCCTCATATACTATTAAGGAAGAGGGGAGAGAGGTCGAGACAAATCTCACAAGGAAGGTAGGGGGGGGGGAGGGCTGTTAGAAAATCCTCAAAAACGCCTGGCGTAGTTAATGGTAGACACTCGTTTCTTCTTACGCGTTTTCAACCATTTTTGTGGAGAATGTAAAATAATTCGCAAAGACAAAGGTAATGAACAATGGAGCAATTGGTAGTGACCTTTACTTTCTGGCACCATGAGTATTGTGTTAGCGAGTGCAGCGCCCGCCGCGTGACCGGCCAGCGTGACGCGGTGCGGGTCTCCGCCGAACGCTGCGATATTACGACGCACCCAGGACAAAGCCGCGACCACGTCCAGCAGCGCCGCTCCCCCGGCCAGGTGCACTGGATCCGAACTTACTCCACTTGTTAAATAACCTGACAAGCAATGTTTTAACTGTCCCTTACATGTTTTCTCTCAAGGCGATCTGCATATATGTACTTATAAATCACAATTTGGACTTACTGTAGGTGAGCACTAATTCTTTCAATTCAGGTACTGTGATTTTATTATATTTGTGTATATCATTCTATAATGCCGGTACATGAATCAGAGGGCGTATTACCTAGTAAGCCTAGCCTATAGTTGAGAGTGATGACGAGGAGATGTGCCCTCGCGGCGAGCACTGCGCCCTCGATCGTGTTCCCGGAGCCCCACTCGTGCGAGGGCCCGCCCGCCCACACCACTACCGCGTACGGCGCCTCCACGCCGCGCGCGCCTGCACATCACCACATCATATGTATTCAAATACTAGCAACCGCAACCGAATACAAACAACAGCCTAGAGCCATCTTGTGCGAAGTTATAGTAAGTTCTGTTTTCCATGAAAAAAACGCTTATTAAACGTATCTCTGTTACAATAATGATAGTATTATCTACAACGACCAGACAGCGACATAATTACACTACTTATTCCGACTACTAGAATTTATTTTTAAAATAAATTTCAGCCGAACGTATAAATGTGGTTAAACTTAAAACGCATTCTCCCACAAAATTGAATTTTTGTATTAATTCTATTTTTTTTTTATTTGAGGTGCGTAGTTGGATGATTTCATGTTTTGCAAACATTATATAAGACTTTTAGTGATTCACTTGAAGTCGTTCACTCAGCGTTTATGAGCAAGCACGCAGTCATAGCCTGCCTCAAAAAAAGGCCATCCACCAACGATTCGAAATAAATACGATATTTGTTTTTAGATATAACTAAGCATAAAATAAATAAAGCAATAATTTAAAACAAAGGTTATCCAGTATATACATGATGTACTTCATAACGAAAAGGTAAACATTAATTACTACGCTTTGAACAAAAACCAAGTGATCGGGTCTTAGAGTAAATCATACAAAAACATTAATAAAGTTTCGACACAAAATAAATATAAATGAGCCGTTTGAATGAATAAACATTTTCAAAGTAGTATCTGAATATACAATAGAATAAAATAAATGGTCCGTAAAATAAATGGGAAATGTATTATTTTTTGGAAAATGGTCTTTTTTAATTTATATTTATACATACATATAATAAGAATGTAAATCTAATATATTTGTACTTTTTCGATTTTTGTGAACAACATTGTTGCAGGTGTCTTGGGATAAGTAATAAAATACATTTCAATCATTTTTTTAAATGTCTGTTTATCGTTTTGTTCGACCATGCATCACTACTAAAGGACCGCGTATATCTATAAAGCATTTCCTGTGTGTAACATATAGCCTTTGTTACGTTTCACTTTATCAAAAGTTATTGTAATTTTAATGACGACATGAATGTGTATCTCATCACGGAGCTAGTTTGAAATCAGTTGCAGAATTCCGAACAGTCAGACAATAAACCGTTATTATCTCTGTTACAACGGTTAATATTTATTCTATTAATTATAATCCCATGAAAAACATAAATGTGAAATGAATTCAAGTTCATATAGTTCGAAATAATATCTAAATGGGTGGCCAGTTCAATGGTCAGTTCTGAAACTTATTTATAATAACATGAGATATGTTATAACAACTTAAAATATCATTTTTTCTTATAACTTGGGATAATATTTAAGCACAAGGTCTAAGTCAAACAAGATATAACAAGTGGAATACCACCCGTATTTCACGTGAATACCTTAAAATCCACATAAAGACCGACTGTCATCAATTTTGATTGCTTTTCTTATACTACAGGTGCTATAAGTAAGCATTCTTAATAGAATCAGTTAATTGAAAAATTATAATAAAATGATAAAAAATTACTAGTTTCTGATTTTTGCCTTTATATTCACCCTATCTGGATACCAAATTTTTACTTTCTAGGTCATCTGGAACTGGTTAGAATTTTGATCTATTGGTCAGTCAGTGATAAAAATGACGATTTTTTGACGTTAATATTTAAATAACTGTTTGAAGCGTGTTTATGAAATTTGGAGCGCATATATATATATATATATCTCATAAGTTCAATACATGAGCCGTTTGACATGTTTATGTGAAGTAGTTTTTCAGATATGAGGAGGGTGAAAAGTGACTCCAAAAGGTTCGTGTAATATTACACACGGTGGTGCGCTATTCTGTTAGCTTGAACTTGGCTTGACACGCTGCCGCCTGTCTAGATATATCGTGTCTTGCGTGTGTGTTTAGTTCAAACAAACCGACATTTTTAGAAGTTTCTATGAACTAAAGTGATGTAAATAACATAGAGTATAGTTTTAATAAAAACTTCAGTCTGTAAGAGATCCACTGTTGTGCTAAAAGCACTTGGTATAGGACATTTCATATTTCGAGAAATTCACAGACCCTGTGTATATGAACATTGGTAACGTTCAGATTTCCACGTGATGTTTTCCTTCACCGTCAACTGAAATATCACTAATATTAATTAGTAAACGAATGCAAATTCCAAAATAATCGTTGCTACACGCCGGGTTTTGATCGTACTGTACATCGAATCGAGATAACACTAGTCGAACTACGATATTCAACAATCATAATTTATTGCATTATATGACAAAACCGTGGACCTTCATCGTGCCCGAAAAGCTTTATACAAAATCACCCTCCATAAGTAAATTGTAAACATCAAAATAAATCTCAGGCGACATCTGCTGTAACGTAGACTTTAAGGACAAATGCTTCCGAAGAAAATTAAAGCGAGCGGTCGGCGTCGCGACAAACTTTTAATTCCAAGAAAATAATTCAAAACACTGTTATAAAAGTAAAATGTTACTAAGATAAAAAAAACTTTTATATAAAGTTTTTAAAATCTATAACAGCCAAGCGAAGTTATTCTCAAGATAATTTGTAAGAAAAAAGATAATAAGAATATGTCGCAGTTTATTATCATTTGTTTACAATGGAATTGGTGTTTGAAATTCTGTTTCTTTAAAGAAATGTAAACCTAGTCTTGCCACAAATACTGAAAAAAAAGAAAAAAACTTCTACTGCAAATAACATTTATTACTTTTACAGTGTGTTAGTTTAATACATAATATAACAAATACATAAATATAAAATAAAATTTAAAATATAAAAAGCTTATTCGAAGTGGTCACCATTAGCTGCAATACAGTCCTTTAACCGTTGAGGCCAGTAATCAATAGAAGCACGCAATCTTTCCATGGGAAAATTCTTCACTGCCAATAGTACGGGTTGTTTTAGGGAATACAAATTATCATGGCGTTTACAGCAAGCCGTACTCTCTGATACTGACCATAAATCATAATCCAGCGGATTAAGATCTAGGCCAGCCTTCACCTCTGATGAAGTCCGAAACGTTCGTTTCCAACCAAGACTGCGTTAACCAAGCTTTACGACCCAACGCCGAGTCTTGCTGGAAGTATTACTCTTGGTTATTGGACATAGTATTGTTAAGGGGCTTCACTACCTTCTCAAGAATGGTATCTTGATACATGTTTTGATACCTTTCTCACAAAAGTATGCGTCAGTCATTCCTTCATAGTTAATACCCCACCAAACCATCACTGGAGTCGCATAGTGCCCACGTTGCACTCTGTCGACTTATTGGGAAACTTCCTTAGAGCTTTGAGCATACATACAGTCATTTTGTTTGTTAAAATGTTGCTCAATTGTAAAAAAAATCTCATCCGTAAACAAAATTTTTCTGTGACCTCCCTTTGCGTACCGCTTCAGTAGTTGTTTCGATTTTACCACTCACCTTTTTTAAATTATCAGTTAACAAATGACCGCTACGTCTCTTATAGGCTGCAAGTCCTAAGTCATCTTTTAAAATACCGCGACGTGGTTCTAGGTGCTATCTTCACCTCCCGAGATAAAATCTTTTGCTTTTGGAAAGGATTTCTTCGAATTCTTTCCTTTTTTGTACGAACACTACGTGGACGGCCAGATCTTTTTCTGTCACAAACAGAGGAAGTCTCATTTGTACCTATTAATAGCTCTGTACACAAACATTTTACTAATATCAAGCGTAAGGAGAGTTTTAAATGTTGCATTTGGCTCCATACCTACTTTGTGGAATGCACTCCACTCTCATTTTAATATCGCAAAATATTGTACAATGTATTGGCGCCAAAATGAGAAAATTTCAATGAAAAATCATATAGAAATGACAGGTTCCAATTTCAAATTTAATATTTTGTTTATTTTTAATTGTAACAGTATTTATGGCCAGACTAAGTATTTATATAAATATACTTGTATTTCTAATCATCTATCTCTTAACAAGATAATGTGTATACAGATAATAAAGTAATATGTAAAAACAATGCCATATCACGGACAACTGTGAAATGATGAAAATGTTTGGCTCTTTAAGCAATAATCGCCACATCATGTGGTATATTAACGGTTTCCTCTAATAATAGCAATTCGTTAATTAGTCTAGAACCAACTAAAACTATATCAGTTATCCTAAATATCGATATTAATATCATTTATGTTAACAATAAGTAATTTCATTGATATAACTCTTTCTTTATTCTTCTAAATATATTGCAATTTATTATTAAACAAAAACATTTATTGTATTTTCGATTAAACAGAAATATATGTATCGCAACAGATAAATCAAAACATTCCCATCATTTTTATTTTTTTATCTGTCACTTCTTCCCTCTAAAACTGTTTCCAAGAGTTGTTTACTTTTTATCTGAACACGCTAATTTCCACAACTACCAGTGAGATTTGGTAATTATTTTATACCCTATTTATTTAACAATTCTTGAGGCAAGAGCAATTAATATGCAAAATGTAGATGCGATAGTACAATAAACAAGAAAGAAGTGGACGTGATGCGTGGAGCGGGAAAATTAAACGCATGTGAAACCGCGCTCTACAGTTAGTGCTTTAAAAAACTGTGTGCAACTCACCGCTACCGGGCACATATATGTTGAGGGAGAGACAGTCCTCTGTCTGGTTGGTGAGCGCGGGTATCATCGTTTTCAGCTCGTTGTACATACCTAGCGGCATCAAGGACAGAGCCGCGCTCCTGCACATTAAATAATGGTTAAACTGTACAACAGATATACACGGCATTAGACGATGTTATGGAGATAGGGGTCGTTCAAGTATTATTACGTTTAATTTTGATGATACGAGGAATGGGGAGATCCGGTTGTGTAAATCTGATATGTGAGGCACGCGGTCTTATTCACTGGGCTATCATAGCCCTAGGAGCGGACCAATATAAGTTAATTCCTCTATAGACTATACGCTTCTATACTTGTTAACTGCTGCTTATGGATCAACAAAGAAAGCAGAAGAGATTAAAAAAACAATTTATAAACGTATACGTAAGCATGCGGGATTGCACGACTCCTTACTTGTTGGTTATGTCGGGGAAGCGCTGTGGGCAGACTGGTGCAAAGGCGTCCGCGAGTCTCGTGCCGGACCAGGAGGCGGCGGGGGCGGGCGGCGCGAGACGCTCCGTCGGTCCGGCGTACGGCACGCCGAGGAATACCTCTACTGGTTCGAGGCGTCGCGACGCCGGTTCCACTATGATACCACGGATCGCTCCTACCGACATGAGGTACCCTCTTTAATGACATAATATTTAAAACCATTACAATATATTAAGATCATAAAACTTATATAAGCTTCGACTGAAGGAGAACCTACTAGTGTCTTAGTCTTTATTATTTGATGATATTGAAATAGGGCTGCGGCGCGTTGATATTACTTTTTAGAGTAATATGAGCATCTTGAACCTGTATTTTACTTTTATTAGGTACCTAAAAGGGTTAACTTTTGTTTAAATGATAGTTTTATAACTGGTAAATGAAGAGAACACAGAATATGCGTGCAGCTATCGTATCTCTCATTCAAATTCCCAAATTCAGAGTGCTGACGCCTGGCGGGTTCTACTGCCATGCTGTTTCATAAAGTTATCTTTCTCTTCTTCTTTATGGGTTTTGTTGTAGAGATCATACTCCTCTACCACATACTGCTGTTACTGAGTCACCTTATACATGTACAATACCCTATACATATACAAATATATCTATTCTATATATACATATAATAAAAATGAAGAATCTGTATGTAACATCAAAATAAAATAGAATTACTGATTGGGTATGAAAGTATACACGATACTGATAACAAAAATGCAATTTTTTAAATTTTTGTCGGTCTGTCTGTCCGTCTGTCTGTTTGTTCCGGGTAATCTCCGAAACGGCTGGACCGATTTTAACGGGAATTTCACTGGGAGGTAGCTAAAATTACAGCGGGTTACTTAATCTACTCTAATTTTGACTAGCTGTCAGCCGTGGCTTCGTCTGCAGTGTTATTTCCAAAAGGGATAAACCGATTTCCATGGGACCTTTACTGGCAGATAGCTAACCTTATAAAAAGTAATTTAAGAAATTTTAGTTTATAGTAGCTGTTAACCGTGATTTGCCCACTATGCTATCATTAAAATGGCTAGACCGATTTTCACGGGATTTTCACTGGTAAATAGCGAACCTTATAAAAATTAATTGAGGTTATTCTATTTTAGACTAGCTGTCACCCGCGATTTTGTCTACATGAAATTTAGTGAGATTTCAACTCATTCTTTATTTTTAATACGATAAATAATTATCAGCTTATTATTTACAATTCGACATTATAATTATTAATAACTTTAATGATATGGAGGTCTTCCTAATAAGATTATAAATGTATTACGTAAAGAGTTCCATAATACAATTTCTTGCGGAACAGGCAAACGTTTATTTTCTGTATAGTCACAAAATCTTAATTATAATAATGGTAATGTATATTCAATGTAATATAAATGTAAATCTTTATAACAATATTTTAAGTTATTATTTCATTAGTTCCTTATACTGTGTAAGTGAGCACTGAGGAAGTTATATGGTGGGTTACGGTTCCAAATATGTTGCTGATGACAAATCTCATTTGGCACGCTGTTAGTATTTATATATGTAATATACATGTTACTTTTAGTGGCATGCGCGTCGTACTTACAATTGTTTTTAAAGAACATTTCTATAATTGTACGTAGTCTCACAATTTTATAATACTTTAATACGATTTTAAAAAAACGCGTGAGAAACTGCGAATGCAGCTAGTAAACAATAAAGTTAATCAAAAACGTGTTACTAAAATTTTTGGTATGAAATGATAAAATATGTTACAAAATATGTATCTCGTTTAAGATAAGTACCTACTCGTGTACAATAATAAAATAGGTAATGAATAAGCACAGGGAGACAAACGCGACGTTTTATTTTTGAACACAACACGATGTAGCGTAAGCCGTTTCATATTCTAAATTACATTTTATAATATAATTTATTTTACGAAAGTGGAACAATGTGTAGTTTGTGAAGTTAAAATACATTTAAAGGTAAATACAATTAACGTAAACGGCGAGGTGTCTAAAGCCGTGTTTCAAACGAAACGTCATCTTCGACAAACAAGAGGAATCGTATAAATGAAATACATCACGTCTGAATATATTGGAGCATATAAATTGACTCTATAATTTACCCGAACCAATCCAAAGGTATCGTTTATCCTATTTACCGGGCATACATCCCACATGAATAGGATTCAAACAATAATTAATTTGATCTCGCATTCGGATGTTTGGCGGCCAACGGACCGATGTCGCCGGCCTGTTTCCCTTACCCTTCTTACCCAGGATTTGATTGGGTTGTCCCCGCGGCTGTGGTGAGATTAAACTCCCTCGATCTACCTGTAACCTGTTTGCGCAATACTTGCAGATTATAATAGTTAATTTAGCAATTATGCCCAAGTTAATTTATACTATAACGTGTATTTCTAATCCTTATGCTTATGTGGGACAAGCAAGAGTAAACTATAGAAGCGAGCAATTAGCCATAGATAGTTGTTCTCTAATACAAATAATCTATCTAACTGAATCTATCTAATCTAACTGATCAATGTAGTTTAATTTTCCTGCAAGTATATAGATATTTCAATAAAATTAACTTACACTAACTGTTTGTTATAATAAGCTTTATAGTTTATATCAATGTCAAGTCGCTTGTGTACCAATAGATAGCGCTGTATAATATTATGCTACAGCTGCATCGCGATATGAAGAGAAACGCTATATAATGACCGGCAATATAAAGCACTGGTGAGGTGCTTGTTAACACATTCGGATGTCTACATTCCATTCGCTTGGTTTCTATAACCATTTTATAAGGGTTTCTATCACCCAGACGATATCGTTAGATTGTCATAAAAGTCGAGTCTACAAATATCAAAATATAATTAAAATTGTATCAATGATTCTATAGGCCCTGTCATGCCCTAACAATCATTACATATAAAATCATAAACTCACGATCAAAATTTTATCTTCCACAAACACAATTGATGCATATTTTTGCGAAGGGTTAATCGCGAGACCCTACGGTTAATTAGTCGACCGATATATGCAGAGGTTAAGAGGTTGATAGTAATGTCTTAGGCGTAGGTGACGCGTGTTGTTACCGGCATGCGTGTGCACGATGCGAGAGCTGTACCGCGGGCCGGCGGCGGCGAGTGACGTCAGCAGCAGCACCAGCGGCGCGCACCAGCACCACGCCGCCCGCGACCACTCCATGCGCCATCACGCGACGCTTGCCTGCGCAAACATTCATAACTATTACAACAACAAGTTATCTATACTAATGCACTCTATTTAAAAGACCGACATGTTCTACTATAAATAATACTCTGTGCATTCAAGATTGTAACGTGTAATGTAGTGTGTAATACTTTATCTATTACTATTACTATTATGTTATCACCCACCTCCGGTGCCGCTGCATCACATACAAGAGACGAGACTACAACACGACCAGAAGATTGACATAAGCGCCACCATATTATAGATGTACATCGACACTAGCGCCACCATATTAAAGATACATAATTAAGAATCAATGTAATATAGATTTCAATAAGAAGTAAATGAGAATTGATATTATTATATAGAATTGAATCATTAGTTTGATCGTTATTATATTTACTTCGATTATTTTGTAGAATTATGAATAAATAGTATATTCTTTGACTAGTTCATAGTTCGGCCTATGAAAGGCAAGATGTCGCTGATCTACATGTCGAGACAGATTAGTAAACACATTAGAGATACATAAATAAGGATAATTATATAAAATTGTTGTATAGCTTAATTAACATTAATTTGTTCATACTTTATTATTTTTGTGTTACTTAAAGTATTTTGCGGAATTATGTAAATAATAATCGCTTTGACTTACATAGATTGGCCTTTAAAAGGCAAGATGTCGGTGTGATATCTACGCATTATTATGTACAAAGTATTGTAAGGCGAAGCTCTGCCCAAATAAATAGTGACGGTATCTACGAAGTGTCTATTGGCATTCTTGACTGCATCGATTCTATACGTGATTAATGTAACAACTTATATTTTAAACAGATATCCATTTTTTAATAAACCACAGATATTTAATAAACCAAATCGAATTTCTGGTCGGTTCTTCTCTATAACTGAGTTTTTTTTTCGATCAGGTGGTAGTTTTGACGTTCATAAGCGCCTTCTTAGGTCCTAAATTGAATAAAGTATTTTTGATTTCATTGTTTTTTATTTCTTACATTTTATTTGTATGGTTCCTTGACATATACACATGTTTTTACGTACCAGTCTCAAGCTACATGACAATGTCGTAACTAAGTTTCTTTTATGTATATGTTAATATATCCACAGGACGCTTCGCACGTCGCCGACATGACCCACATGGGAAATGACAAACACAAAATGAAAACTTTCCCAATTAACCACGCTATCTTTGATGACTTCCGACGTTTCAGATTATGTCCCGGGAACAACTCGTTAGATTGTTCTACGCTTCAGTAAATTGCTTTACGAAACTCGAGATGAGAAAAACTGGTTTAGTTTTTGCTACTGAAAGGCGGAAGATAAATAGTCGGGTCGCGTCACGTGCAGCCGCGACCCGCGAGTCAACGCGACGACTCGACGGACTCCCCGTAGCGATTCCGTTGAGCCATATCAACGAAGACAAATACCTTACCAAATATTGCGTTAAAGAATAATCGTGTTCTTGTGAAACATCTTACCTCGTCGAAGAAAAATGAAAACCACTACAATTACTATATATATGTACATATATACTTAGTCTGGCCACAAATACTCTTACAATTAAATATAAACAAAATATTACATTTGAATTTGGAATCCGTCATTTTTATATGATTATTCATTGAATTTTCGCATTTTGGCGCCAATACATTGTATAATATTTTGCTATATTAAAATGGAGTGGGGTGATAAAGAGAACCGAATCACTGTGATTGCACTACACAAAGTAGGTATGGAGCCAAATGCAACATTTAAAACTCTCCATACGCTTGGTATTAGTAAAATGTTTGTGTCCCGGGCTATTAATAGGTACAATGAGACCTCTTATTGTGACAGAAAAAGATATGGCCGTCCACGTAGTGTTCGTACGAAAAAGGTGGTCAAAACAGTAAGGGAAAGACTTCGAAGAAATCCAGTCCGAAAGCAAATGATTTTATCTCGGGAGATGAAGATAGCACCTAGAACCATGTCGCGTATTTTAAAAGGTGACTTAGGACTTGCAGCCTATAGCAGACGTACTGGTCATTTCTTAACTGATAACTTAAAAAGAATAAGGTGTCAAAATCGAAACAACTACTGAAGCGGTACGTTAAGGTGCAGAAAAATTTTGTACACGGATGAGATTTTTTTTACATTTGAGCAACATTTTAACAAATAAAATGACCGTATTTGTGCTCAAAGCTCTAAGGAAGCTTCCCAAGTAATCGACAGCTTACAAGGTGGGCACTATCCGACTTCAGTGATGGTTTGGTGGGGTATTAGCTATGAAGGAGTGACTAAGCCATACTTTTGTGGGAAGGGTATTAAAACATCGGCAAAGTGTATCAAGATACCATTCTTGAGAAGGTAGTGAAGCCTGTTAACAACACCATGTTCAATAACCAAGAATGGTCCTTCCAGTAAGACTCGGCGTCGGGTCATAAAGCTCGGTCTACGCAGTCTTGATTGGAAATGAACGTTTCGGACTTCATCAGAGCTGAAGACCGGCCGTCGTCTAGTCCCGATCTTAATCCACTGCATTGATTTATGGTCAGTTTTAGAGAGTACGGCTTGCTCTAAACGCCATGAAAATTCGAAGTCCCTATAACAATTCATACGATTGGCAGAGAAGTATTTTCCCATGAAAAGAGTGCGTGCTTCTAGTGATAACTGGCTTCAACGTTTAAAGGACTGTATTGCAGCCAATGGAGACCCCTTCGAATAAGCTTTTTATATGTTAAATTGTTTTATATTTATGTATGAAACTAACATACTGTAAAAGTAATAAGTGTTATTTGCAATAGAATTTTTTTTCGTTTCAGTATTTATGGCAAGACTGGTATGGTACTCATCATGATTAACTTCCTGACAAGCGATTATAACCCAAACATACAGTTTATTTATAATAGTTTATGTAACGTTGTTCAAATTTGAGTATAACAACGCTATAATGCATATAATTTTTTTTTATGTCATAGGTGGCAAACGAACAGGTGGTTCACCTGATGTTAAGTGATCACCACCGTCCATGGACACCAACAACACTAGAGGAGTCGCAAGTGCGTTTGCCACCCTTTGGGGGGAAGGATTAGGGGAGGGAGTGGAAGAGGAGCGATGATAGCGGAGGGCAGGTGGGCCTCCAGCACTCTCACTGACCGAACGAAACGCAACAATGCAAGCACTGTTACTTAACGTCGGTTTTCTATGAGAGGGTGGTACTACCCCGGACGAGCCGACCCAAAAAAATGTATCGGTATATTGTAATGTACTCTATCTGACCCGGCCGACTTTGATACAGAAAAAGCGAGGGGCTACATAGTAAATAGATTAACAGAATACGTGTACTATAATATACACTGGAGTTTGCAATTAATAACCATAATCAATATTTAGCAATTTCATAGGTAAAGACCTAATATTTCGATTAATGGCCTCAATATTTTTAAATTGCAAATTAAATTATTGTAAATATTGATTATGGTTATTAATTGCAAACTCCAGTGTATATTATAGTACACGTATTCTGTTAATCTATTTACTATGTAGCCTCGCTTTTTCTGTATCAAAGTCGGCCGGGTCAGATAGAGTACATTACAATATACCGATACATTTTTTTGGGTCGGCTCGTCCGGGGTAGTACCACCCTCTCATAGAAAACCGACGTTAAGTAACAGTGCTTGCATTGTTGCGTTTCGTTCGGTCAGTGAGAGTGCTGGAGGCCCACCTGCCAAACCAACGCACCACCTGTTATTGGTTTGCTCGCTTCCGTTCTGGGAATTTCGACCGGAAAAATGAACTTCGATGTCGTCCGAAGACTTTGGTCGACAATGACGAATTAAAGGCGATTGTGGAAGCTGATTATAACAATCTACGGCTGAATTAGCAGCAGCTTTCGACGTTAGCGTCAAAACAATATTGGTCCATTTGCGTCAAATAAGCAAGGTAAAAAAGCGTGACAAATGAGTGCCCCACGAACTCAATGATCGCCACCGCGAAGTATGCGTCGAGACGTGCCTTGCACTGCTCAACTGACACACAAATGAAGGAATATTTAACCGCATTGTTATCTGCGATGAAAAATGGATTCTGTTTGATAACCGCAAGCGCTCAGCAAGTTGATTGGATCCTGGTTCAGCACCTAAACAATGCCCTAAACGAAAACTTACCCCTAGAAAAGTGATGGTCACTGTTTGGTGGTCTAGCGCCGGTGTGATTCATTTTTAAATCCTTTTTGTTGTTTTATCTATACATGTAATAAGAATGTAGGTCTAACGTGTCTGTACAGTTTAGATTTTTATGAAAAAAATTGTTTCAGGTGTCTTACAGTAAATAATAAAATTACGGCTATATTCAGGGGAGGGGAGGGGAGGTGGGCCTCCGACGCTCTCACTGACCGAACGAAACGCAACAATGCAAGCACTGCTACTTCACGTCGGTTTTCTGAGGGTGGTACTACCCCAGACGAGCCGAGCCATTCATGCTGAAACCAATAATAGTTTCAGCGTGGCTCTACCACTCTTAACTAGTTCTTTGATGTTCACTTGATGGCTCTTTTCAAGAAAAAGTGTTAAAAATTGGTTTTATTATTTTATTTCTTAAATTATAGTAGTAATATTATGATTAAAAAATACTTTGGAGATTAGTGGATGGTTTAATTTTATTTTATAATTATCTTTACATTGTGTATAAAACACTCTACCGCGTCTGTCTCTCTGTTCGCGATAAACACAAAAATTCGTGGGGCACCCATTTGTCAAGCTTTTTTACCTTGCCAATTTGACGCAAATGGACCAATATTGTTTTGACGCTAACGTCGAAAGCTGTTGCTAATTCAGCCGTAGATTGTGTATCACCAGCTTCCACAATCGCCTTTAATTCGTCATTGTCGACCAAAGTCTTCAGACGACCGCGACGTTCATTTTTCAGATCGAAATTCTCAGAACGGAAGCGAGCAAACCAATAACAGGTGGTGCGTTAGTTTTTAGTGTTAGCTCCGTAAACGTCGTTGATGTTGCGTGCCGCTTGTGCCGCGTTGCTGCCACGACGGTACTCATATTCCATAATTACTCGAATTTTTAACGTATCCATGATGACAAAAAAGATTGAAATGCGATGAAAATGTAACACTAATCAATAAACAAATGACTACTTTTGAAAAAAGAATACCCTGTTTTTAAAATAAAATTAATTTGAAATTAGAATTCTTAACCAAACAAAAATTATTTTGATTTGAAATGGCCAGTACTGCAGAACGGCAATTTCATAGGTACCTATTATAAATTATGCTATCTCTAAAGTTGGATGAAATTATATATGCTCGGTTGAGTAGTTTTCAAGTTTATCGTGAACAAACAACATGACACTGGATATATATTTTGATATAAATGTATAAAAATATAGTTGTCCTGAACGTAAAGAAAACAATGACATAAATATGAGAACAAACGATGACTTTGTTCTGTTTGTTACTGTCAGAGCTGTACGATGTTCTTCTCGAAACGATTTAGGAAAAATATGACGAATACAAGGATATTTTCCCAGTAAATTTGCGAGGAAATTCCTTCGGAACGGTCCAAATGAGGGTCTCGTGTACGCAGGTACCGTATCATTATGGCGCCGCGCGAAGGAGCAGCCGTCGTCTCTGACTCGGCTCGGTGGCACTCGGGAATCGAATCCCCTAAAAGCGTTCCTAATCTACATACGCATGTGTTGAGTGAATACAAGTCTTTTGTACGATTCATTTCGTTGATAGAAAATACTCTAGACTGTTTTAGGTTTGTGTATCGAAAACGTGACGACAACGTAACGTGTTCCGATACAGCCTCGATCAATGTTGGTTCGAATCCTGTAATAAGCCTGTATTAGATAACTTTAACAAAGCATGTTCACAAGAAATTCTCTCAAGCTCACAAGATGTTCAATTTGTAAAGATTAGAATGAAGGGATTCTCCTGAATAACAACCGATGATACTGCGACCGTGTCCCACTTCAACATCGTTTGCCCTGCAGTAACCTGACAACACACAGCTAAACCCTTACCATAGTGTAGCGACAGACTATAGTGCATGCATAGTAATTTGTCTATGTAGACAAATCGCGAGGCACATGCCCGACACTTACTGCCTCAATCCGCTTCGACCGATAGTTATAAATGTGATATATCTATAATATTTTTTGAAATTACATGCTATAAAGGGCAGTTTTCGTTTACACTAAATAGCTGACGTAGTACCTTAATTATTTAATGGATAAGAACTAATAATATATTTGTCAAAATAGCTTCCTAACCTACCAATTTTTGAATAATATGTTAAATATAAATATCATTATTGTGAGTTATCCTTGGGAGATAGACATATACCACTCGTGACTTTTTTGTAGGCATGTTTTAGATGTATAATTCTGTAATACTTTATTTTGATGCATGTCATAATGTTTAGCCAGCGTCATCAACGTAAACGTCGAAAACTTCTTACGCGTTCATTAGAACACGTCGACTTTCTTTTAGTTTATAATATTATAGTATACAAATATATAAACCTCTCGGAAGCAATTATCTAATTGAAAACCGTATCGAAATCTGTGGCATAGTTACAACCACTAAGGTAACACACAGAGAGACACTTTGTTTTATAATACCTATAGATATAACTGTCTTCATATATAATGCATAAACTTTCTGGACGGTATAAAAATATCGGAAAACATGTTAATTTACTTCATCGAATATTAATTCTAGTGTTTTTTATTAGTAATATCATATTTTTCGAGAATAATTGAAGAGATTTATATTACATAAATTCGACGCAATTTTACAAAACTAGGTCAAAAGAATGATATCTGATAACAAATTGAATGGAAACCAATAAAATATGATTCGTGATTGAACGGACGTCGCGTCGGTTCGCTTCGTTCCCTTCATAATATGGGAACTTATTTATCTGTAAGCCGACACAGAACAAATCGTACGGACGGAGATGCTGACAAACATTTACTCCCTGATGAAAATCAAACGAACTGTATTGTTTCTTTGTGAAATTGTAGTTTGTAACAACCTTATAGAATATCATCTATATACAAATGTATTATAATAATGTTTATTACAATTTTCAAGTTATATAGGAAGTATAATACTCAAATATCCCTTCTACTTTTTGATTACGAAATTAACCTTCTTTTCTCGTATCTCTTGTGTAACTTGAATGTAAATAATATAATGTTTCGTGTATGCTGCGTACCGAAGTTATTATGATTTGATATAAACCTATTAATTTTTTTGTTAATTCCTTTATTTTCATTTCATTGGTAAACTGACATTTTGATATTACATTCAAAGATGTTATAGAACAAATAATAATTATAGAAGTTTACTTGCGAATTGAAATTTAAGTACCCCAATTGGTTTAATTATTAATGTTAATTGTTATATGTTATTCGTTGTTATATTCGTTATTCGTTGAATAAGAAAGTTGCGTTTAAAATCGTATTCTCTTTGCTGCGCCAACTACATTCTTCGTATTATATTGTTCAATACTTACATTTATTCTATTTTTATGTCACGTTAATAAACTACATTCTTCGTATTACATTGTTCAATGCTTACATTTATTATATTTTTATGTCACGTTAATGATCTACATTAACATTTTTCAAAAAATTAAATTTGTTTTTGTGTATTCTGAGCGGCATTTACTGCTACGATTTTTTTTTCTCTTTTTTAGTTGTAAAACCAATTCAGTAATGTATCTAAATTCGTAGACACGACATTCACGTAACCTATTATAATTAATTATTAATAATACTATTCATATTATTTTCTTCTTTTGTTTTATGATGTAATTAGGTTTGATATGACACATCTATCAGCCGTCCTATATTTTGTGTTATACAGTATATTTCATTTAGATGATACAGTAAATAAAATGAAGAAAACAAAATACTGTAGTATTGTCTTTAAACTCATGATCTAGAGTACTAAGAGTACTCCTTAGCAATTTTTCTTTTGTAGTGTAACTACATTTCATCTGTTTAAAGATTAAAGAATACTATCACATTCCGCGTAAAATTTGTAACTCAATTTTAAATTAAATTAATGCAAGTTCACATATTGTGTTTTACGAAGATTAATTTGATGTTACGAAAACGCACTTTGAGGACAACTTAGACAACATTTTAGTGAACTTTTCACTATGGACACAAAAAAACAAGTGATCTTTAATAAATACATCATAATTTTGATACGCTATCCTGTTTAAGAAGTGACCAGAATTATTAGTTAAAAATTATTATTATAAATATAAGCCAAACTTTGGAATAGGACCATAACTGAGCATAGCATAAACTCTACGAAATGAGGTTGAAGTTGAAAGTACAAGCAGATTTGGCACGAGCGCTGCCGCACGCTGCGCCGACACAGAATGGACTCAGTTATCTATCTCGCATTAACGAATACTGCTACTCGTCTCTACTCACAAATATGATACTTTGATATTATTGTCCGATTTATAATTTAAATTTAATGAAGATGCATCAGGAACGTCTGTCCCTGTTCTTCAAGAGCAAATCAAAAGCTGGTCAAACACTGCCCTGGTGCTATTCGCGCCTATCACTCGTACTAATACATGTAATTATTTAGCATCTAGTCTTAATAAATCAGTTTACATAATTTATTATAATATCATGTAGTAGTTTAAATAATTACGTCCTATAAAAGGCTTTCAGTCGTATGTTATTTGAATTCCGTATTTAATTAATTTCTAATAGCGGTATAACTTATGACAGATTCTATACTGCCATAGTGCCACAGACTGCCATAACCAATTTTACGACACGTATGTATGCTGTTCGTTTACTCATATTCTGCCGTTCTAGTCCAAAGATGTTGTTGATAACACGTATTTGCTACACAGTTCCAACTCATTCCTGAGAAAAAGATGTATATTATTATTGACTAGCCTCATCGAGCTCTCTAGTCTCTTTTATTATAGCAATATGCTACAATTATCACTTAACATCAGTCATATATATTTAATTGGTATTTAAGGAATTGATATATGCCGTACACTAAACAGAACAGTAGGTATGATAATACTGGGATTTAATAGAGAGTCAGTACCTACCGTAACTCAAGACATTCAATCTTAGGCAAAGAGACTCAAATGGTCCAGTGTAATTCAAGACGATTTGTAATAAACCCCTAAGACCTTGGTTTTTAAAAAATAAAAATATAGATATATTGACACTTTTAAAGTTTAAGTTGAACGTTAACAACAGTAATCAGGAATATTAATAATGTTTGTTAGTGAAATCTCCACAATCGTAATTCAACGACACTCAGAATTATGATGTCAACATTGACATTCCAAGAACTCTTTATGATAATATTTACAAGATAAATGAAATCATGTTATGATAAATAATGAAGAAAGCAGATACTGAAGTATTAACGACGGCATCTCAAAGTTTTAAGTGTGCGTAGTATCAGTCGCAAACAGAGTGTTCTGTAACTCTCTGAAACTTAATTCGCTGGTGTTTACACCCCTCCCGACCCCCTGCAACCACCCCCCCCATACGCAACTTGTTTCTTCTTCACCCATTAAATTGTTCCAATATTTATTTCATAGAGTTATAACTAATATTCCAATATGTTCCCTCATGATATTAAAAATGTTCAAATAACATAAAACATTCCCAAAACTTCCATTTAAGTATTATTTTACAATAAACATTTTGTTATTATTACAGAAAATAATTTTAATAAAAATTCGTTAGTAGTATGAATTATAAGCGACACAACATCAAAGGTAGTGCAAGTCGCTTCTCAATGTTCAATATACCTGTCATTCATATACTGTAAAAACAAGGGTCATTTAGAATATTAAAGCCTATTTAAAAATCACTTGAGTGGGAATGTTAACTCCACCGAAAAAGAGAATTAATGTTTTGGGGACAATTATCAATTTCAATTTAAATAACTTGTTTATAAAATCGAAAAGACAAAACTAGGCATAACATCACTACAGATGCGTAAACATAATATATATAGCACCAGACTTTCCTCTTACACGTGTTTTAATTAATTTCTTGTATAATTACGTATTTGAATTAAATTAAGTATCTGATTAAAGAGAGTTCGGGTTAAAGTAGATCAGCGATGATTCCATTACAGAGCAGTGTAGTATAGTATATCACGGTGACTCTAATTTTGTAATGAACCTCTAACCTTTCAGTGAAGAAAAACATTTTAAAGGCTATTTTTAATGCCCGCCTAACAACTAGCCACCACTCTGTAAGTTGGAAATCTGTTGTCAAGCACTTGTAGGTGTGTCCCGGCAACTACACTCGAGAGCCACTTTTCTCTCTAGGCTTAGGATTTTACTATCTTTTGGTTCATTTTCAGTAAACATCATATGAGATTGTAGTCAAGCACAAACGCTAAACTTTTATAGTAAATAAGTACATTTATGAAAAGTAATCGGTCGGTGCGTCTGTAAACGTTGATTTAAATGGTATTGCATTTAAAGGTAATAATAGCCATGATAATGAAACAATTTGGAAAACAAATTCAATCCAAACTGTTGTGACGTGATCCTTTAATGTTTGTTGAACTTGTTTAATGTAACAAATTAACATAACAATAATGGTAAAGATAAAACAAGGGCAATTATTTAGAGTGGCCGCTCGACTCCGCTCGGCTCCGGCAGACAACGTAATTATAATGATTCATCTCGCGCACACCCATGGAATGCTATTGAATTAATGATCTCTAAGAGGTGCCGGAGGACAGGGAACCTGCTGGATCTCGAACACTCTACTGATATAATTAACTGAAGAGACAAGAATAATGGAATCTCGCGTGATTTGTTACCTACTTACATATACTTAACGCTAAAAGTTTATTTACTAAATATGCTTTCGTTGTTTCATAGAATACGGGTATTTTCTTTATATTATGTAATGCTTTGATGAAGAGCTACTGTTCGTTATATTTTAGTAATGTAGCTTTACTTTTTACATATGGAACTATTATATGAAAAATTAAATACAACAAATTGCAATTTACGTTTATTACTACGTTTTTAATATGAGTTCTTTTAAAAAGGCACCGATCTTAAATGTAACAGTACACTCAGTGCAGTAGCATGTTCGTGATATTAACTTGTGAATAGTTCTTCAAACTTAGAAACATCCCTCCACTGTAGTTCGAGTACTATAGTGATAACAGTGCTAACAGTGATAACATAGCGAAATCCACAGTATTTAGCTATTCCATGCAGCTATGTACTGCGATTTTTTTTAATACTATTGGCAGCAAACGAACATGCGGGTCACCTGATGGTAAGTGATCACCGCCGTCCATGGACACCTGCGACACGAGAAGAATCTCACAGATGCGTTGCCGGCCTTTGAGAAAGGAATAGGCTCATTTTTGAAAAAAGGCAGGTTGTATTGGTCTGGAAACGCTACCGCTGGGAGTTCATTCCAGAGAACTGTCGTACGCGGAAAAAACGAACGTGAGAAGCGCACAGTGCACGACTTCCAACCATCGAGATGACATTGATGGAATTTCAGTCCGTGACGAGTCGTTCTGTAACGGAACTCGGCAGCAGGTATCAATCCAAACAGTTCTTCAGAGCATTCTCCGTGGTAGATCTTATAGAGGACGCAAAGCGACGCAACGTCCCTACGAAGCGCCAGAGTGTCTAGCCTTAAGGAGAGCACCTGGTTGCCGATGATTCGAGCCGCTCGACATTAGATTCGGCCAAGAGGAAGTAGGTGACATTGAGGTGCTCCGGCCCAGAGTTGGGAACAATATTCCATGTATGGACGGACTTGCGCCTTATAAAGCTGAAGGCGATGATCCGGTGTGAAATCTGTAGCAATTCACAAATTTTAAATTCCAGTGCTAAATTTTATTCATAGTGCTTACGCTTGTATGTGCTTCTAGTATTCACTGATTTTACGAAAAACTTTTACGGACATATACCGCAAAGCGCGCTATCTCTATGACTTCATTAAGATTAACACTTAATCAGAATATGCAATTGTGAAGCTCTATACAATTATTATTATTTCTGGTATCGTGTTTCTCCGCCATGATATGTAATTAAACATTATTTTCATCCTGTCTGGGGAAATCTTGTTTTAAGGCTCTTTCCGCAAGATGTCTGCAGATGTCAGGCAGTTATTAGAGTTAACAGTATTATAGTACATGGAGCTACGTGCTCTAGATTGATGATTACAAAGAAAACAATATTACGGAAAATAAAAAACACCGTAGGAATCTTATTTATTAATATGATACAGTATGCATAACAGCATGTGAAGTCGCTCGTAGCGAATTATTGAGTGGCTGCAGATTTATTGATCTATACATAAAACGCTTACGGTCGTGTGTTACAAGAGAGTAAAAATCCGCCGATGGCGGTATTCTGTACCCCCCACGACACCCTGCATGAGCCCTCACCCTGCAGCACCCAGATTGATGGCACTGACAAGTTTTACTGACGTTTGATAAGATGAATATGGGGTTAAACGTTTCTGACAGGACTCGGCTGTAAACATGTTTTTTTATTAGAGGATTCCGAATTAGGTATTTTATAATATGGAAACTGTCATAGAATTACGTTAAGAGGCTGTGTAGTCTTTTTTATTACTGCAATCCCATAAAAGGCTTATATTTGAAAAAATATAAAGGTGCGATCTAGGTATCTAATTTTTTTGTGGTACAATTAATTATACCTGACAGCATATTTTATAGTGTAGGTGTACTAAGTTATAATAACTTGCAGCTTGCTGCATGCAAAATATAACGGGATTGAGTTTTCACTAAAAGTTGTTGACTGAACACTTTGAGTACGATTTAAAATGAACTGACAACAATACAGATACAAGTACAAGCTACTAGCAACATCTATATGACGGTGCGAATAAATTCACCAAAATACTTATGTAAAAAACGTTCACTTCAATAATATTAGTTTAGAGCGTGCAATTTCTATTCTGTCAATTTAGTTGAAGTGTCAAATAAGATCATCTCAATGCGCGACAACTTCGCTGAAATGTTTCGTTGAGAAGTAGTATTACCTCATCTAAGGAGCACTAAATTTTACAAAGTAATTGAGCGTTTCGCTCTTCAGGGAGCAAGTCAAGTTAGTTCAATTGCCAAGTTTACATGGAAACGAGCAAGTGTATAGAGCGCGTCGCGTGCGAACTGTTCCCAGTCCGTGCATGCAAACGAACTTTAATGTCGACGCACGACGGCTTCACACACCGCTATACATAATGTACGCACAAACAAACTCAATTCCATTCTCGCTCAACTTCCAGCTAAATCTACAGATGTAGCTTATTCACGTGTTGGCACATATCTTGTGACCCGAGAACTTTTTATCACTTACGTTAAGTACGAAATTAAAATAGCGATATACATATACTCGTATAGTAGGGTTGAAGAATAAAGGTGGCTTGAAAACATTATCGTCATTATAAAAGGAAATATTTTTTAAGATACAAAAACAAATGATATTCATTTTGGTTTTTTTTTGAGCAACTTAAATTTTTAAACAGGATAACTCCGATTTATATTTACAGAGTTTACATTTCAGAAGTAATCGTTTTACAAATTAAACCTGGAATCAAGATAAATTTATAAATAAGATAAACGTTAAAACGAGTGGAACAAAACCTGTAGTGAAGAGACCCGGTTGATTACCGCGGTGAAACATTGCTTTTGAAGATTCAGAGCTCCAAGGATTAACTCGGATAATACCGACGAGATATCCTACTTAAGAATAATCCAAATTTCAATGCCTTTATTTTTGGACGACACTACCCATTTCTCTGGAAAGGGTGCTTTAGCTACGAGTTTTCTTATATACAGTTTGATTTAAGTTTGCATTCAGTAATCTAGTTTATTTACTATTTATTAGATTGTCGTGGTCGGTAATGATAATCTTGAATTGTTTGTCTACCACAGTGTTTAATTAGTAGTAAAACCAAATAATTTTATTTTGCCATTATGTCTATATTTCAACATTTTATAGCATCTAGTATAAAAGAACGTAAAATGTTCATAAAAATGTTAAAAGATGCCATTTCATTAATGGGTACTTATGAAGTTAGTCTGCATGGAACGATAAACTATATTGCTGACGTTTTTTAATACTGTTACATAATTTTGAATAAATTTTCATTTTAAAATATGGAATACAGTGAATTCTAGTCACAACGCTTCCGTTTTTTAAATTGTATTCTAAGAGTCTCGTGGACAGCCAGACATTATGGTCGACAACCATTAATTAAAGTCCACAGTGGAGTCAGTAGCAGTCTTCAACTTTAACGTCAAAATAATATTGATTGAAATGCGTTTAATTTAACAAAACAAAAGACTTTACAAATACATTGCTTTTACTGCTCAACCAAGGAATTATTACAAATATTACCCGCCATCCACTTCATTCACTACACCTTGCAACAAATTATTTTTACATTTGAAGAATTTGGCTTTTTTTTGATAAAAAAATGTAATACCCTAAAAAATACTTTGAAGAGTTTGCAATCTATTCACTATGTAGATCATGAACAGTGTTTTATAAAAAAATGTAATACCCTAAAAAATACCTTTGAAGAGTTTGCAATCTATTCACTATGTAGATCATAAACAGTGGAGCTTACAGCACAGTTTACGGGCTACGTGTACTGTGTACCTATTCGAGTCGATGGAAATTAAATGAACGATTATTTGTATCTCGGATAAGTAACTTTGCAGTGCAATGTTGCCAGTTGTAACGTGCTACCAGTACTGCAATCCCAAGTAGCTTCTTTTATACAAAGAATAACCTATTAGTTGACTAATAAAAGTCTTCATTTTGATTATTTTAAAGTAACCTCATCATTTACGATTCTGTCTTTTAAATAATTAATATATTTCAACTGAGAGGTGTTTTGTTATACGTCAATAATTTCTTAGCCGTACTCTTAGACAGAAGTATCGTGTCTTAGGTTAATATTACATAAATTAATATTCACTGAAAGTAATTACTCATTAGACGCTACTTGGATCGTAAAGGTTTTCAAGTCAGTTTAATGTTCATGCTTAATTATTCCATTAGCAAGATTTATTGCATACGTAGTTGCCTATTTATAAATGATGTTACTATCATATTTACTTTATATGCAAAATTTACGAACAATCTTGTTTTATTTATTCGTTGCTTAATCAACCTATCGAGATATACATAGCATCTACGTTTTTCATTGCATTTTTAATAACTGATACGTTATGTAATGAAATTTCGATTAAAACGTGTTTCTGTTTGAATTATATTCTGTTTAAATTATATTCTGTTTGAATTATATTCACAAAGTGATAGTGACAATATGCTATGTGCATTGTTATGTTATGTGTATTGTTTTTTTAATATTGACAATTACTAAAGAGAAACGCGGCAATTATAATAAAATGTAACCTTTACAGGACACCTCACAGTTATACTCGTCGCAATAACTTGTTTAACATATTTTTTCCTTGTGATTTTCTAAACAGTTTGAACACTTGATTTAAAATATTTCGGATTTTTGTCCAATAGTGATATTTATAAGTTGCTTAATATTACTACAATAGCATACTTTATATACGATCAGCATTTTACCAGATGTTAGATAAGTGTTTATCAGATACTTATTGCCAAATGACTAGTCTCAACGAAATAAAGACGACAAAAAAAAATTTGCTAAAGAAGTAGATAAATTTAAAATACAACAAAACGTCTCTAGAACGCAATTTCAGAAAGGGCGCGCCGCCGCGTCCGCTGTCTAACTGTAGTCACTTCACTTCTTGTTAATTTCTCTGAACAAGCAGAACGGTGGTTTGTCAAACTTTGATAAAGGGTTTGTCGAAACTGATTTTTGCGTTTTCAGATGAAATCTGTTGAAAGTTTCTCACCAAAAAGATATCATGAATTTCTTATTATTAAAAAGACTATGATTGCAACGCTAGTTGGGACCTATTTTTTACGTTTCTGTATAATGTGTAAAATTAGTTATTGACCGAGTATATCGTTATTATTAAAGACTTTAATAAAAGACGTATTCGGAGCTTAAAACCAACCAGCAGCTTATTTCATATTCATAATATAAATACAAATAATCGATATTTTACAAAATAACAAGAATGATTTCAAATGTCAGCCACACGCATAACAATGTAATAAATTACGCAGTAGTCATATTAGACTCACTAATTGATAAATTGAGTTAACAACTTTGAGAGCTCAGATTTATGTGTGAAACAAATCTTAACGTACTCTCGCAAACTTTGACGTAAAGTGTTCTTGAGAGAGAGAGTAATTGAGAAGTTAACATATTCATAAGGGATATTTTTAAATGGTCCCTGTGAGAAATCACGAGTTACTTTGAAGAGTGAGACAGATGAAAATAGAAGAGCTCATTTTCATAGTAGAATAATAAGCCTTACTTCCATTTCACTAGATTTCTAATAACATATGTGTAGTGTATTTATGTCGTTCTGACATATTGTTACGGTTTTTTACATAAAACAATGTATTTCTTAGTTAGCTAATTTTGCAACGCGACTTTGTTTGTACAGCGAAGGTAAATTTGAGAAATGTATTTTCTCAAAATACTATACAGGAAATTGGAATGTTAGCTTTCAGAGCGTCCACTCGCGCTTCAATTTCGAAATGCAAATTCTGATTAAAGGTTTACGCTTGATTAGGTACTCACTTCTGTTTGTTCACTTATTATTGCCATTTTATAAACGAAATGTTTCGAGATTTATTGCCTCTTGTGTTCAGTTTAAGAGGCAGTTTCGATTTATCTTCCGGCGAGTGGCAATCAAGCTCTTTGTGCGGTCACAATCCGCAGTTAATTGGAAACACGGCCGCCAGGGAGCGCGCGCACTGCCTTCGCGCTCTCCTAATAGCCAACTCATTTAATTGATACAACAGAATATTTGTCGCGTTCATTTTACACTGATATTCGTCCTATGTTACATAAAGCTGACGTTGGAACGAATGTAATACGAATTAAGTTTAGAAAAGATATTCCTTGAGAAGACAATGAGTTTGTATTTGTTTTTCAACTGGTGATAAAAGTTCTTTGTATATATAATCTTCAGTATTTATTTAATAATTACTTGTAAATAGAGTGTAAAGAAAATTCAGTGGTGAAAAGAGAAACTTACATAAACTTTAGAAAGGTTTATGTAATATTATAGACACGTAAATGAGAATTCATTTCAGTTCAGAGTAATTTCAACTCGGCCAGTATTTCGTTGTATATACTAACATTTCGAGTAACTGCGTAAGTAAAAGCTCTTTATACACGAAATTGTTTTCTTTGAAAACTCCAAAAAGCGTTACGAACAATAATTACGTCGCTGGAAAACAAAAGGGTACGACGTCAAAGAATATTTGTAATATACTCATGAGTTATTTTAAAGCCAGTCCTTTATTCGTGAACCGAGTACGAGGAGAACGGCGGTACGACCATTATACTAATTTAAATTACAACTTTATTGTTTCGATACTTAGGTATTTCTGAAATAAGCGTTGGAATATGCCTGTGTATTTTGAAAACTCGAAAGAAGCTATAATAACGATATTGTTAATAAAACCCATTAAAATGCGTATTGGTGGGTCACTGCGTTACAGGAAAATATCAGAATCCCTGTTATTTTTTCCGGGCAATTTTTTCTTTGATCGTCTGGCAACCCTCGTGGTAACAGACGAGCATTTGACCCGCGACAAGTTGAACAGTTTTCGCATTCATTGTGATTGTCGCACTCCACCTTTGTATTTATGCTTCGAAAACTCATCCACGGCTGTCTTGGGATAACCGAAGGGCTGGACATCAGGGAAGGATTGCTCGGTATCAAAACAAATTCCCTCAATATTGTTCAGTAACTCAGTATCCGTATGTTACTACTAGGTAAAATGGAAAATCTGGGGGACAAACAGTCAGCAGCTGGGAATTTATTTGTATATATTCTTTTGCAAAAGATATTCTTAAATAAAAATCTCCTGGAAATCAGGTACAAGTACGAGTGATATTGATACACTTCGGAAAGTCTGAATAATTATATGAAGTGATAGGGGCTGAGGCTCGGCCACGCTGCCCTCCATCATGACATGAGTATCCTTCGTCCCCGCATTAACTATTTTAATAGTTTTCTGTTGTTATCTGAGCTAATTTAGTTTAAAAGCCTACCTGTTTTACTAACAAATAAGTCGTTTACGCTACGTTACCTCCCACACTATTGTTTATGAGTACATTTGCATAATATAAATGAAAATGTAGTAAGAGATGAGATACAGAGAAGGCAAGTTGTGGCACCGCGCGGAATTATTCAGAGCCTGTGATGCGTTACGAATTCTTGCCTTTGAATAATATAGACTAGTGAACTCGGAGGTTTGTCTTGTTTTTGGCGTAATGTTGATTTATTATATTACATAGTGTATTCATGATAAAATGACTTGACCGACTGGTTATGCGAATACTTTCCAATTACAAATTTTGCCCTAGTGCACCTACAGGTAAGTAAATTTGTACCCAAAAACAATGACGATCTTTTAAATTATATATAATATAGTTTATTGATTTGTTTGTCTAAAGTAAAGAGGTTCATCATTTGGGGCTAATTTTGTAAATCTTACTTCTCTCACACAAACTTAAAATGCTATGCTAAGCGATGACTTGTTCCAGATAGTAAGTTAATAATAAAGTCTCTAGCCAAGTGCTCAGTATTTAGCTAACAGTAGGTACTTAAATTGTGGTGGTAATGGTAGGTCGGGTTCTTGCAAATTCCGCATATAATGTATTACTACATTGATTTAGAGGTACCAATCCACTTCCAATATATATGAGTCTGCTGGAGGAGACCGATTCTGGGTTTAAAGGATTAATATGAAAATGTGTAGGGCAGCTAGAGACAGGAATTTCACAGTTGCCCGCCTATAGTGATAAGGTCTTTGGGTTCTGACCTCCAATAATTGTGAGGTTATTCTCTTCGGATTGCTGGAAAAGTTGAGAGGTATCTCTAAACGTGTTTAAGGCGATATAATTAATCAAAGAAATGATAGAAACAAAATTTTTTATTTTAATTTCTTTTTGTAAGCGGCAGCCATATACAGAGAGCAATGTTAGAAAACTGTTAAAAAATTTGAGTTAGTTACGAGGCCGCGTCGCGTTCTTAGCAATATATCAACAGTTGGCGCTTGCGCTTTCATTTAAGAGTATTCTCAATAGAGTTGCAATCTTGCAGTCTTAAATTGCAGAATAAGTTAAAACGAACTCTATAAAGCTTAATATATTTAAAATGATTACATACATCCATTTTATCTTCTATACTTGGAGAATTCAACGATTCAAGTTGTTATGAAACTATTCTATTATTTTAATGTGGTAACGTTATGTTTTAGTTGCAAGCATTTTAAAATGTTGGGAAGGGTAATGAGAACGGAAGCTACATACAGTTGCAAGATAATGTTGCTGCGCTGTTTTAGTTTCAGTTGAGAGTTCTGGACTGAAAGGTATATTGGCACACGACACGTTCCAAATTCAATTTTAGAACTATTACAAATACAAATATCTTAACTATGACCCCAAACTAGGCTATGCCTGTCACATGAAAGCCTAATAACTAATTACAGTTTGACTTAATTCTTGGTGTCGCGTATTATATTCGGAGGAAAATAAATTTTAAGAAAATGACAGCTAATAGAATAAAGAAACAAAAATCATTGTAATCTTTTTTTCTATAATAAAACTTTAAGTATGCAAATATTTAAGCTATATTTCATCTCCCTATGCTTCTTAAAAAAACAAATAACAAAAAATATGACCATTGGGCCCGAAACCGACGCCTTTGTCGGTCTGTACAATGTAGATATACAGTACGTTACAATTGAGCTACGGCTACATGATGTTTCTATGCGTACCCCTTAATTTGATAATGTATGCCCTGACATACATTAAATCTGAAAAAATATTTTGTTTAAAAAATTGCAAAAATAACGCGGTTTGATAATTTTATCTACTTGCAACACTATCTATTTTTAAAAGAAAATAAAAACAAAGAAAATAAAAAAAATAAAGACAATAAAAAACGACGAAAATGGCGACCCGGCGGCAGTCAGCTGTGTTATCCAAAGTAAATAAATTTAAATTGTATTTATTTCGCGGTTTAGGGCATGTATTATTACTAAATTCTATGCATTACATTATGATACTATAATTTTGGTAATAATTTTGAATATTTACTTACATAAAATGGTTCTATTTGGGGTACTAACATTATGTATGTTTACATTGCCAAGTTCATAATAAATGACACTTTATTTCATTTGTATGTCATGGCATACATTGCCTAATTAGGGGTTTTGCTTTGCTTATTTGGTGTTTTAGTATTTTTTTTCTTTGTCGGCAGCAAAAGCTTCATACGCGTGGCGGTAGAATTTTGGCGCTAATTCCTGTTCAGAATACGCCTTCTGACGATATTAAAGAGGAGATATGTATGCGCGCTTCGCTTTCTTTGTCAAGTTCTTCTACACCCTCTATTGATAGCTCTTCTTAGCTCTTGAGGATACTTTCCGATTTCATACTTTTAGAGATAAGGAAGCTTCTATTGGATTTGGAGCACCGGTGGTAATCGCTTTGTGCAAAAGTATAAAGTCTAAACCATTTGTTTTTTGCGATAACTTTTTCACTTGTCCGGAATTATTTTATATACTTAGAGAAGATTATGCGATCTTTGGATTAGGAACAATCAGAAATAACAGATTGAGAGGTGCAGAAACAGTGACCTACTGGAAAAAATATGAAAAAGAAACTCCGGGGTAGTCATGCTCAAGTTACGTGCGATAAAAATCGTTTAGCCGTCGTACGGTTAAATAACAACAAAGCTGTGACATTGATAAGTTCCTATGCGGGGGTAGAACCAGTAAGTACCATAAAAAGATACTGCAAGGAGTCGAAATCAAAAGTTGATGTACAATGTTCGCAAATAGTAAAAGAATACAATAAACATATGGGAGGGTTAATTAAGCCGATATGCTTATTTTACTGTACATCGGTATCTTTGCCCAACTTCTGGACATATGTATAAATAATGCGTGGCTTCTACACCGGAAAGATCACTTATAATTAGGAAAACAATCCATCTCCTTGAAAGACTTTCGTTTTGAACTATACGAAGGTCTTAAAAAATGCGAACGCACTGGTGTAAAAAACAAAAAAAAGGGTACCACAAGCCCAACCAGTCGAATTTTGACAACGTTGGTCATTTCATGACAATGATCACTCAAGTTTGATATCAACTATGCTCTAAACTAACGGTTGTAGAATGCATAAAATGCCAAGTCCGCCTTTGTCTTGTAACAGGGAAAATTCTAGAAACTGTGAACTTGAGTACCATAAACGAGCGTAATTTTTTTTCAATTCCTAAAAATGTTTTACTTTTTTTTAAAAGTATAATTGTACTAATATTAAATTGTAAGTGTAAAAATCGTGTCTTTTATTTCATACTTAGTTTTTTATGGTAATGCATGTTGTGGCATACATAAGTTTTCAGGAAAACTAAGTTTTTCAGATTTTTTTATTATTTTTCTATAATAGTTTTATGTGTATCAATTACAAAAAAAAATAGTTTTTACTGCATTTTATACTTTGCCAAATTAAGGGGTAATTATCAATCAGTTGAATTAGAAGTATAAAATCTCAAGTAGGCTAAATTCTATCGATGTATGTATTTGTCTCTTTGTCATGAAGTATTTTCTTTCCTTTGATTTTCAAACCACAACGATTGTAAACAAAGTTCACTACAATAATACCATGATGATAAAGTTGAAAAATATGTGTAAACGAAACTGGCCAACGCGAATAGTGAACGGGCGCGAAGGTGAACGACACAACAGCAACCCAAGGGGTAATGGTAATGGGCGGACATTTATCGGCAATATATGTAGGTTTGTTTTTATCTTAATTTGACCCGGTAGGTGATGCTCCGAAAGGGTTCTAGGCTTATTTTATTTTTCACATACCAATTGGGTATATATTTGACTGAGTCCCTGGATAGTTTGGATTCACAGTTGGAAGTGGTAGATGTCACTGCAATCGGTTTTTAGGTTTTTTAAGATATTTTGCGTTTAAAAATACAATTGAAACTGGTAATAACCGATTTGGTGCCGACGAAGTTGCACGGGTCAGCTAGTAATTACATTAAAACTAAATAAATGTTAGAGTATGAGATAGTGTACGTGTTGTTGTAATGAGTGTGTATGTGCTCGTACGACAGACTTGGGATGGATACAAATACAGTATGTTGAGTAAATCTTCATTCTTTTCATAGGAAATGCTATGAAACCATGAATGCAGTGCTACGAAATAGCAGATAGAAAAAGTAGAACAAAATTAATGAAGAGTAAACTGCATAAAATACACGCTGTGTTCATTTCAAATATTTTTACTGTGAAAGCAAACACCGAAGGAGCGGAGTCGCACAGCGCTCACCGGCGCGACATAACGATGCCGCGACGTCGTCTTTCGGGAACAACGAACCGTAGTTTCATATTCCCACTACGTACATACACTATACAAAGACGTTATATACTATATTTATATGTAGCATCTTATGTAATACTATTTTTTTTATAAAGTTGCGTTATTGAAGTGAAACTTATGGTATTTGCGTCAGACTAGCGACGCGTGCTATAGCGGCCTATGTACATCTAATATTGATATTTTGTATTGAGATTGCGCAGCCCATTATATGTTTCATACATTAATAAACTGTATACAAATGTAAAAAATATTGTGCGCAGTTGCAATACATGTTAAAACCAGACTAATTATATACATTACAATTTAGAAAATATGAAATCTCATAGATAATTTTGTACCCTTTTTTAAGCGAATTGCGCGAACGGATGAACTTGAAATTTGGCATAGTTAAACTTTATATGGAGGAGAAGTGCAGAAAGCAATTATTTTAATATAAAATGCATTACAAGCATATTAAATTAATTAAAATATACATTACTCACACTACTGCTTGAATTTTACACCACATATATACACATCTAAAAGAAAAAGACATTTTGACATCCGTCATTTTATTCTTACGTTCCAATTACATTTTCAATATTGTTTACATGACTGATGTTGCGTGCCTTACATGCCCATTGAAATCTGGTTAAATTGTAGGTTAATTTTATAATAATATAATATGTAAATTCATAATTAATTGATAAATAATTTATCTTTAGTAAATTCATGGAACCACTGAAATAATTATTATTCTCTTTGGTCTTATTGAATGTCAAAATTTTTAGGTGACAGGACTGCTTTCACTTCATAACACTTTGCTTCATGACAACATAAGAGTAAAGCAATATTACCAAAGTCAAAGTCAATATTTTAATAGTATATAGTATCTTATCTATGATTTAGTATTCTTTAAGGTGAACTCACTTCAAATGGTAACTCAATAAAAAAGTAAACTAAAAAATACGTTGTAAAATCAAAATAAGAAAATTTGTTTGCTCGTGAAAGTAATCCATGACTTAGATCATCTTTGTTTTGGATTCATCATTTGATTATAATGTGTACTTTTCCAAGCAATGATACTACATTTAATTCAATATCAACCAGAAACACCACCCATGGGGTCGTGTAAAATTAATTGAAAGTTATGTCATGGCTTGTGATAAATTTCTTTATTTTCATAAACTTATGTTTACTTTGAATTTTAGAGCCTTACTTACTACCCTGTGCTGCCTGTTTTTGTTTCAAATTGATAATTAATTTCAATTTTCATTTAGACATAGATTTTGTTATGTTTATATAATTTTAAGAAAAAAGTGTTTAATAACTGAGTAGTCATGATGAAAACCATTGATTATAGAACCCTAATAAAGTTCAAACTTTAGAAAATCAATAAACTATGGTCGAATTTTTTTTTTTTTCTTTTTTTCGAAATGACTATGCTATTGACCTGGCAAGGTCTTTACAGCTTCACCGGACTACCGCTACTATGGTCGAATGTTGACCGCTGGGCGCCCAGTAGTTTTAATATCAGACTATAATAAATTTAAAGAATAAAAATAAACACATTTGTTCCACTGTTTTGAATTTTCACTTCTGTCGGCAGTCCTTATAACTGGTTCTACTTCATTCCTTATGACTTTTTTTATGTTCTCGACTGTATTAATTGATGGTCGATTATATATAAAACAAATATTGTACAGGATTGCAATGGATTCGATACGATAGTAAAGAATCTCAGTGAGCTCTAAATCTCCTTATAAACTTAAAAGTGCTGGGCTCACAGTGACTTGTGTGTATTCTATATATTTGCATAATAACGTAAATATTGAAGAAAACGGCAATAATATCGAGTTGTGTATGATCTCTTAGATCAAATAACCAATTAGTATTAAGAAACGTATCTACAACGTAGATATAATAAAACAAGAAAAAATATTTACAAGTTGTATATAATATATATGAAGACACAATTTCAGACACGGCGAGTTAATTCGCTTGCAATATGATAACTGCATAGACGATAATCCCTTTCCATCATCATCATGCATACACATGTCAATTCTGACAATTATGCACAAAAGCTCTAATTGCATTTAATATTCTTATTATTCACAGTTTTAAGTACATAGATCTTCGAGAAACAAACAAGGAGAATAAAAAATGGCTTGACATTATTACCAGAATAAACGTACTTCTAGAGCATTATTTTACAAGAGTTCTTTGAATTAATTTTTATCTCAGTTGGGTTTTTGTTTCAGGAAAAAAATGTGATGTCGTTATAGCGAGCGAGCGGAGCGACGAGCGCGCCACCTGTCCTGCCAGGAAATAACTCATAACAAAAAGTTTACATTATTTTTATCTCTTAACTAAAATAATAGCGAGTCAAGGTCGCGTCGTTTATTACTTCCTTTTCCCTTTTTTCATTTCTACATATTTATACAATAATTTGACGATTACAAGTTACTTATATTAATTCTTGTATTGTATTCTATTCTTGTATTGTATTCTATGTAACTTGGAACCATTTGAAAAAACGTAATGACGTATTTATTCGCCCTAAATAGTCTCAAAAAATCGTTCATCAAAATCATTTCAGCCATTTCGGAAATTATGTCATACAAAAGATAGACACTTGTATTTTGTTCAAATATACAAACTATGACTGTTACATAATTTGTATACGCCATTTTTCATAATTATCCTTTTCTGTTATAGTTTTTACTCACACGAATTACATAATTACTGGGAAAGCATCAATTAGATATGGTTGTATCGTACTTAAATGCAATAGTATAGTATAATAGATTCTCATCATAATGGAAACTAATATACACGGTATAGAGACGTAGTGTACGCAGGTACACTAGATCCTGTAATTAATTCAGTCCGAAGTCCGGATGGAGGTTATGCTATACATCTTATAGCAGTAATAGTTCATATCTTCAGGTTTGCTCAGTAGTAACAAACATAAGAATATAGTTTTAAGTCTGTTTCACCAGTATTCAGTGGGTACAGTAAGTTATAATGTGTAGTAAAAGATATTTTAAGTTGAAACTGTTAGTAGGGAGCGTTTTTTGGAGAAAATTCTAAGCGAGATGACAAGACAACCATCACTGGCGAAACTTCTGACTGCTTATGAAACTGATACGATGAAACGTTTTAAGTATGGTCTTATTAGTTACGTTATTCACATCATATTGAACATTATACTATCTGTATTATATAATTATATTTATTCGTTATAATACATTCTTTTCCAGGGTCCGAGAGTTGTGCCTGAAAATACTTTGATGTTTTTATTTGTACAATAGCAAAAACCACGAAGGCCGCGGTGGCCATCTGTCAGCGAGCGGGAACAACTTGCGTCACGAACAGAAGAAAATGACAACAAAAAAGTTTAACTTTTAGTCACAAGTAATGTACAGTAAGTATCTGAAAAGTAAAATAATATTATAATATTTTATAACATCTTATACTCGTATATTTCAGAACGAGCAACAAAGTATATCAACGCTATTAATTAAAATAAAGAGAACGATTAATTTGAATGGCAACACATAGAGGTCATTCTAATTAACTTGTGAGAAATAAGCATTGAAATAACATTGTATAATCGCATGTCCCAATTTAATTCATAAATTTGACTAAATGTACAATACACCTAGAATTTATGGATACATAATTTAAATTACCGATTAAACTTATTTTATGAAGTCAGATAAACATCAAAGTCACACGCGTAATCCGGCGTTAACCGCAGACAACGCAATGTAACGTTTGAGCAGAGTTATTATAAGGAGCATTTGAGTCTACAGCCGGTACGTGAGGTAATCCCGACGTTAGAGCCCTCGTGGACGAACTCGATACCTTGTGCGGTAAATTACCTTGGTTTTGAGCTAAGCATAAATCTACAGGAATGTCTCGAGAGGGCATTATTCGTCCTCGTCCTAGAATAGTGCTGCGACGCGACTAATCGGTGCGACGCTGCGTCTGTGTCACCTGTCTGAGACACCGAGGTGAGGCAAAACGAGACGCCTCGAATGCGTCTGTTCAATACGAGACGTCTCAAACGCATCTGTGCAAAATAACACGCCTCGAATGCATCTGTGCAACACGAGACGTCTCGAACGCATCTGGTCTTTACACTGTGCTGTATAATATTGAGTGAGACACGTCCGTCTTCCAAATGATAAGCCTCGTTGTAGTTATTATTCTCTTCTACAATATTTTCTTGTCGTGAACTTCAAAAGGCTCAAATTATAATTTTACTTTAATAGGACTTTTTTCAAACAAAATCGTATAAGAAGCCAAAATTTCTCTTAGCCAATTATAATTGTAATATCTTTTAGACTTAGTAGTTCATAAATTACACAAGATGTCTAAAATTCGTTTGTTATAGTTTTAGCACTTGTTTTAAATCAGTCGTAATCGAATGTTAACAGTAGTTGTTACTACACGAGCGGGATGCAGCTATTCAGAAGCTAGATACTAGATACTACATAACAATAAAATTAAAACAAAGCTATCAGTGAACCATGTGGCGTCTTACTTCGGTCACAAAAATCCTTGCATACCACAGGAGATTGCAATCTATTCGGATCATGAACACGGGCTTCACCGGTTTTATACATGATCGTATGGCGTAGTTCGGTATTGTAGCTCGACGTGAGAATTCTTAGTGAAGTCGTAAGAGTATGCGAGGGCGAGCAGCTCGTTACTTCGGGCAGGCGCGCTCACGCAACCAGGAACCCATAACCGTAAAACGGTAGAGCTGTAAAACATCCATTTGTACCCGCATAAATACAAGGTGTACGTCGATAAATCTACCGGTTAGCCTCAAACGTCCCTCAGAATACACACGCAGATATGTCGGCCGAGAGGCCGCGGATAATCTGCCTGCTTGTAACATGCCCTGCACACTGTACAGCTAAGGGTTACAATAATACCTGAATAGAGTACACCGGTACACTACAGTGACGTCTATTTTCTAATTTTTTCAACTGTGATGTTCAGAAACTAATTAAAATCATAAACGTGAATTTAAGTTTGATTACTTTTTGCGCTTTCACGCAATAGGGTACAGAACAGGACATAGGTCCACTATTCGTACATAAATGAGATCGAAGCCGGGAGCAAAAGTTACGTATCCATAAATAAAACTTCAGTAATTACTATAAGATTAGATTTAGATTTCATTCAGTTATTTATATATTTCATGGTGAAATGGCAGATATGTTTATAAATGTGTAGCAGCGGCACTTGAACACCAGTTCCCTCTACACACTTACTGTGTTACAATCTTCTATCACATAGTTACATAATATCAGGTAAAATTCGTGTCGTTATATAATTACAGCTAGTGTACGTGCCATCTTACTAATATTAGTTTGTCAAACTATTACTTCGAGGCGGAATATCATTGAAAAGGGTCCGGAATATATCGGCATAGAAAAACGGATAGTTAGAAAGGGCTTCGAGGGCAGGTGACTCGCCCCGCACCCCCCGCACACTCCGCCCTCACCAGCTCCCACGCTGAATGCTTTTCAATTTGATATCAGACCAAAACGGGGATTTACTCCGAGAGTTTCTTTGTCACGCGAGATTAAAGTTTGATAAAGATTCGTTTCGCGGGACATTTCGGGTAATGTCTATTATATTTTTACGCACGAACGGAACCTAAACCTGCAAGGCTTTTTATATAAAATCGTGCTCGTGGAAATACTTAAATATTTCGGTTTAACAACCGCGCTTGAGATCTCGCAAAATTTCATTTGTGATCTATTCCTTCGTAACTCAGTATCACGTGGTTACATTTAACAGAAAACAGCTATTCAAGTTCACCTATTGTTGCGTATCTAATTTCAATGTTATTTATTGTGTAACATAAACTGAGCAAAACTGAGCTGCACGGAGGTGGAGCGGTCTTATTGAGGCAATGAACGAACACTGAGCATAATACATCACTGTCGCGCGTGAATGTGTGTGAACACGCTCGATTGATCGGGAAAGGCCGCGCCGAATTGTGCGTTCACGCGACACTACATGGATTCTGTTTCTATGTTAATGTTTTTTCAACGATTCGCCTCATTATTTATTGGTTAAGCCTACAGAGCTCCTGTTATATCTAAATTAAGTTTTACTCAAACCTTTTATAAATTATTTCCTCTGATCCGATTGTAACTGAAGTTAAATAAAATGATAATAGCGTCGAAAAATCTATAGTCATAGGCATAGTCATATTTAATCGTATCGAAAAAGTATCTTATATGTGTATATGTTGTATATTGTGTCGCTCTTGTATGTTATATTATATCTCAAGGGCTGCTGCTTTATCTGCTTTATGAGTATTCCTCCAACATAAACTCGTCATTTTTACGTTCGTTGATTTATGTCAGAGTCTCGTAGCTGAGATAGTGTTCGATAAAGTGATCGACATTATGTTGTACAACGAGGAGTACTATCGCATTAAATGCCTAGAGATTACATGTTGTAAATGTTACAATTTATGTAAACAAAATAAACTGGATAATAGAATATAAGCCCATCTATATCAGAATTCATAACTAAAATCGAAACACGAAGCCACAAGTCGTAATTTATGTGAACATAAAAAATATCGTTCCTATTTCAAGGAAAAAATTCTACACAATTTACCGAAAACTTTTTAACATAAAGCGAACTTTGACAAAATTTATTTTCACGCAACAACGACTTGCAAAATTCAATGTTTTTTCTACGTTTATTGGTGAGGTTATAGGTAATGTTCAAGGTAATAGCGTCAAACTTGTATTACTAACTGATAAGTATAAACGCGTTTGCCAAAACTTAACTTTACGACTAATTTCAGAATGGTTCACGTCACAAAAAGATTATAATCGCTAGACATTATGTCTCGTGATAAAAATATAGCAATCCAAATAAAATAATTAAAAACTGTAAAATGTAGAAACCGAAAAGTAGTCCGCAAACACAAACGAACAGCAATGGACAGTAACAGCGTAGATATACAAAGCTAATACTAATAACCAGTGATTGTCAAACTTTGCTCTAACTAACATACCATACAATGTATACAAATATACAATACAAACACAATAAATGTAATGAAAATGATTATTTAAATTTGATTCCGACATAATGAACATACCTAACAGGACGATGAGAAAACTTAACAAAGTTGTTCGTACAACAACAGTATTAATTTTTCAGTATACGTTTAGAATGATACTGTATTATAATTATCTATTTCTATACATATAATAATAATGAAGTGTCTGTATGTAATATCTGAAGGAAACAGCAAGATGGCGATGTTCAAACTAACTTTATTTACATATACCCACTAACATACAAGTAATATATAATATACATATAACTACCAGATCTTCCCCTTTTTATAAACATAAGAAAATAATTATTTACAGTAGACCACAAAAATAAAACAATATATGACAACATTATAAATCAACAAAAGCAATATGTTTCTAGAAGTAACTTAGATATATATAGAATGAATGTGAATACATATTAAACATATAAATTTCATAAATACTTTTATATACTTTTTCTATTTTTTAGTACTTTTTTATAACATACTTAATTGAGTTTAGTTTTATTTAATATTTGTACTGTAGGAGTCTTTTCTTAGCCACCTGTGCCGCCTTTCTTTCTATACGAACAATACTTGATGGCATAGGCATGTCGGTGCGCATCGTAAGATGCTCCGTTTCTGTTCGCGCTGGTGTCTCGTATCGATTAGGAGAATAGAATATATCATTTATAGGGCTGTCACTAACATTGCCTACGTTTCCCTATTTGTAATATCATCTTTTAATTCTGGCCTCTCAGGTCTGTGAAGTAAAGGATCGATTGGCATTTTTATTAAATGTCTTCTATTTCTCCTGTATTTTTTCGCCCATTTATCAGTAACGAAGTATGATCTTGGTTGCCCTGCATGCTCACTGATATGACCTTCGCGTCTTACAGGTCCATCTATTGTGATAACTCGATCTCCTACTTTCAAGTGTTTAAGTTCACGAGCTCGAACGTCATAATGAACTTTATTTCTTAATTGATTTTTCTTTATATTTTTTTTTACTATCCTTATTATTATCTCGCTCTGGTTTCAATTTTTGTGTGCTGCATGGTAGACGTGTGTTTAATCTGCGTCCCATTAGAAGTTGTGCAGGACTGGAAATGCCGTCCCTAGGAGTATTCCTATAATTTAAGAGGGCAATATAAAAATCAGAACTATCGTCTGATGACTTTTTCAGTAAAGACTTCACGGTTCTTACAGCGCGCTCACTTCGACCGTTGGATTGAGGGTAATTAGGTGATGAGGTTATATGCTTAAATCCCCATGTCCTGGAGAAGACATTAAATTCCTTGGAGGAATATACAGAACCATTATCAGTAATAACCTCTTGTGGTCTTCCGTGACGCACAAATTGATCCTTCATAGCCTGTACAACACTTCTGAATGTTATACTACTTAAAGCTGATACCTCAACAAAATTTGAGAAGTAGTCAACTATGATCAGAATTTTTTTTTTATTGTATTCAAAAATATCCGAACCGATCTTCGCCCACGGTAGATCAGGAATATACTGAGCAATCATGGATTCACGCTGTGGCATTGTGGCATGTTTTGCACATGTGTTACAACGCCTAACAGTTTCCTTAACATCTTTGGACATTCCTGGCCAATACATCACATCCCTTGCCCGTCTTTTGCACTTCCCAATACCCAAATTACCTTCATGCATACGAGATAACATTTCCAAGCGAAGTCTTTTGGGTATAAATACTTTTTTTTTTTTTTTAACGTATGGAAATCCCTTATGGATACGCCACCCTCCCGGGGGAGAGGGTGGGTTATGTCCGAGTCGTACGGACTAAAACTCCACGGTGTACCGACAGACCGTTTTGTGGGGGCGGCAAGGGATCGTTCAAGCTAATCAACCTTGTAGAGCCGCCCCCACGGTCCGCCCGGCGGAAGGTGACCGCCGGGCTCCTACCTATAGAGGGACAGACCGGGTACACACCGGCTGCCCCCCCTCGTCCGCCGGACCTGTGCAATGAGGAGATGGGCCCCCCGGCCCATCCCCTCAGGTCCGGCTACGGTGGCAGGAGGAGTTGGGCGAAGCGCCTTCTCCTCCTGCCTGTCCTCCTTTGGCGGAGACGGCCACTTTGAGGGTCTGCCTCGCGGGCCCTCTCCGCCTCCTCCTTCTGCGAGATGACCTCCTCGCAGAAGGAGGCCATCGCTCGCCAAGCCTGTTCGCTGCCGAGCATGGCCGAAACCACGCTCGGCAGCGATAAGTCCGTTCCCACGGCCGCCGCCAGGATGCGGCGCTGCTCCCCCCACGCAGCACACTCAGACAGCGTGTGCTGCGCGGTATCTTCCTCAGCGCCGCACTCGTGGCAGGCGGCCGTCGGCTCCCTGCGTGCGATCCGGTGCAGGTACCACCCGAAACAACCGTGTCCGGTGAGTACCTGCACCAGTCGGAACGTCAGGGAGCCCCACTCCCTGGCAGTCCACTCCCGCAGGACCGGGCGGACGGCGTCCACTGTGAACCGCCCGAATCGCTCGTCCGCCAGGTCCTGCTGCCACCTTTCGACGGCGTCCCCCCTGAGACGCCGTCTCTCCGCCTCTACCTCCCTGGGAGCCGGAGGCTCCCCCCTTCGTTTCCTCGCCGCCGTGAACTCGTACACGGCGGCGAGAACTCCTGCCTCCAGCTCCCAGGGCAGGGAGCCGGCGAGCGTGAAGGCCGCCGCCGAGGACACCGTCCGGTACGCCCGGATTGCCCTCAGTGCCACCGTGCGCTGCGCATTGCGGAGCGCACGCACGTTGGCGGCACCGAGGGCATCAGCCCAGACTGGTGCCCCGTAGGCGGCCATCGCCCGCACGACTCCCATGTAGAGTCGGCGGCACCCGGCGCCCGGCCCCCCCACGTTGGGGAGTAACCGGCCGAGTGCCGCCGCCGCCCCATAAATTCGCGGTCCGAGCCCCGCAAAGTGGGGCTCGAACCGCCAGCGCCCGTCCAGGGTGAGGCCTAGATATTTCATCTGGGTTGGGTATAAATACTAAATTATCTTTAAATATCACGCCATCAACATATTCAAAACATTCATGATAATCCCAACCAATGGAGTCGAACTTTTTCTTCTAATTGATACTTGTTTAAAGGCCAACCATTTTTAATATAGGCAATTAAGATTTGACTCTCTTCATCATTCTTAACTTCAATTTTAATATTATTAAGTTTATCTTCACTAAACCTTACATTGTTATATAAAAAACATGTTTGTTCATTTATTTCCTCGGTCACTTTACTTTTCATTATGTCAGCTAGTGGTGCTCTTAATACCGTATCAGCAATAAACATATATTTACCAGGTTTGTAAACAACCTTAAAACTATATCTCTGCACTCTAAGCATCATGTAATCTAGCAGGTACCTCATTGTACCTCGTTGTTTTAAAGAGCATATCTATAATTGTATATGGTCTCACAATTTTATATTTATTTAATACAATTAAAAAAACGCGTGCGGATTTGCGGGTACAGCTAGTTATTTATAAATATGTCCGAGAGCAGTTCATTAGTGAGTCGACGTTCATTAAAATCAGTTCATTAAGCATTTAATAGAGGGCAGTTTTCGTTTCCTCGGTAGTGTATCTCTCGGTAATTGTGTTAATTAAGTCGCTCTAATGACGGACCGAGAGTTTTCGTACTACTCTCTCTGTCATCACCTAAACGTTCTACGGTTCTATGCACTATGTAATAAATTCAATCAGTATAATAAGTAAGAACTTTATAGGTAGCACCAATACAGATCAGAAATTTATAATAATATTTACACGATGTTAATATTGAAATAATCCTACAGTCTAGAGTATGACAATACGCCGTATCGTGGGAAGCCTGATAGAAGTAAAAAAGCATACATATTGACTGTTATTGAAAGGCACTTAAAGCAGATAAAAGTGAAGTTAAAATATCATATTTAAAAATTTATAAACACGCTGCAATCGTGACCTTTAAAATGAAAAGAAACAGAGCTAAAAAACAAGTTAATTAATAAAGCAAAAAATTCAAATATTTACAGTTAACAATGTAGTACGAAGGCTACGTGGATATATCGGTTACGTAGTGGCATGTACAATCGATTCCACATCATCATAAACTCATCTAAATACTTAAATAGTCTTACAACCATAGCAATTTGGCCTAAGAAAACAGTATGAAAGCTGTTATATCACTTTTACTTCATGTGAAGTTCGAGAACTCCAAGTCGAAAGGTGCTTGTAAAAGAAACTGCAAAGAATGCACGACATGAATTTAATTTTGTACTTGTAGAATAGTTGATCGTGAAACGCGGCAAACTAAAAGAGAGTAACTATGACTGATTTATCACCACATGTAGGGTAGTTACCACTCATTGAATCACAGATCCCTTCTACTTTGAATTTGTATGTAAATGCCGCTATTAGGTATGCAGATTAGATTTGCAAACTATCATAAAAGTATTTTTTAAATTGTTCTCATGCTGGTCCTCTTTATATTGTGGTTCGCGGACTTTCGTACATTTGCATATTAATCTATTAGGGGCTCAGTGTTCCATTCTCGGAGGGATTTGAAAGAGATCTACTCTTAGCAAACTTTTGTTTTGTATTCATTGTGTCCTTTGGCCGAAATAACGGTTTTTTGTTAAAAAATCTTAATGGATTAACAAAGGAAAACGTTCCTTCGTATTACTCATTGAGGTTGGCTCGTCCCGCGGCCGATTAATTTCTTTAGCGCTTGAAGGGCATTCATTGTAAGGAAGCGCACGACGTATACTCCAACCTCGATAATTTATTTGCTCTCGTTAGCAAACGTTTAACGTTTGTTATTGGTTTAATTAAATTATTGTAAATATATATTTAAACGTAATACATATCACAATACCTTGTAATATTAAAGATCTATACCCCTATACATATATATAAAGCTGAAGAGTTTGTTTGTTTTTATGGTTATAAATAATCTTTCGGTTTTAGATAGCTCATTTATCGAGCAAGGTTTTAGCTTATCATCACGCTAAGACTAATAGGAGCGGAGCGCCAATGAATTCTTCATTTCAATATCGGGCATTTTTTCCCTTTTGAAAGCTTTCGCTGCGTGTTAGCGTTAGTATTACATACGATGCCATGGTAACGCGGTAAGTTTCTATCGCAAACATTTTGAAAGTTTATTTTGTGTTCTTATTCAAAAATTTTATTCTACGTTAGTTTTGATTCGATTTTTTTATTTGTAATCAATTACGTATTATAAAAAACAAAGTGTGTGTATGTAAAATTAAAATAACAACTTTTTGGTGAATGCACATGACTACAAATAACAATTATTTTTTTAAGAATTCGTTTGTATTTTTTATTATTATATTTTGTCTGTTTCGAGTAATCTTCAAAACGGCTGGACATATTTTAATTTTAACCGGAATTTTACTGGCAGATAGCCGAAATTATAGCGGTTGACACACTCTACTTTATTTGTCCGCGGCTTCGTCCACATTGCTATTTCCAAAATGGTTGCACCGATTTTCGCGGGGTGTTTACTGGTAGATGCAGACCTCATATAAAGTAATTTAGGTTTTTTCTACGCTTTCGCCCGCAGTAGAATATCCGAAATGCTAGAACTTATTTTCACGAGACTTTCACTGGCGGATAATTTCCAATATAAGAAGTAACTAAGACTATTTTATTTTGTTAACCAAGACTTTGTTTGCAGTGATATCTCCAAATCGGTTGGACTGATTTTCACGAGATTTTTACAAGCTGATAACTAACTAATAAGCTATTTTATTTAAAACTAGCGGGATTGGCAGACGGCGTCCCGCCCTGATTAAATAAAACTTGACAAATTATACCTAAATATTCCCCATGAACCATTCTATCTACTGGTGAAAACGGCATGAAAATCCGTTCTGTAGTTTTTGAGTTTATCGCGAACAGATAAACAGATAGACCAGAGGATTTTGTTTTACACTATGTAGTGATGAACTGTTACCTATGCATTCGTACGTGTGAAATTGATCAAATATAATTTGTTTACTGTAAACAAGCGCGTGAAACATGCGCTGTACTGGACTCCAAGAATAAATATACATAATCGAAAGTCATATATTTGTATGTATTATAAAAGATTTAACACATATTGTTCGATAATGTATAGCTTAAAATTTTGATTACTTTCTTGTATAGTGTTAGTGATCACTGAGGGTGTATATATACTTGTATATTTATATTATATATAAACCTGCCACCTGAGACACAGGATTACCTAGTTTGGGTGGCAGCGGTCATATGTAGAATTCATCAATTTTTAATGTAGTTTTTCATAGTTTGCGGTCCATAGTTTGATGAATTGTATAATAATATTTTTTATAAGTTTATGATTTATAGTCAACCTCTTCACTATTGTTGTTTTAGCATATTGTATATTATCTGTAATAAGTTATAATTACTTGTAAAACAATATAACAGCACCGCATTGTATTGTATCACATACAAATAAATAAATAAAATATATAATATATATATGTATATGTGTATATATATGTATATAGTAAGTTAAAGTTCCAGGTATGTTGCTGATGTAGTATTCACATATGTAATGTACACGTTATGTTACACTAAATGGCATGCGTGTCGTAGTTACAAATGTTCCTAAAAAAGCATTTCTGTAATGTACACTCCTACTTACAATTTTACATTTCTTTAATACATCTAAATAAACACGCGTGCGGAGCGCGGGCGACAGCTAGTAATGTTATAAAGCTGAAGAGTTTGTTTACTTGAAAGCGCTAATCTCAGGAACTACTGGTCCGAATGGAACATTATTTTAGTGTTAGATAGCTCATTATCATCACGCTAACACCAATGAAAGCAGAGCACCATCAAAGTAACTATTCCACGCAGACGAAGGCAGAAGCTAGTGTACTTAATCCGAATTCATAGTTGGTTTTCTTTGATTTCTTTAATTGCAACTTTATCATTAGCCCTAACCCCTACAACCTTATTATCGATATTTTATCAGGACTGCTGAGTCCCTGTAAAAAAGCAAAAGCATAACTAGACAGTACATAGAAAAGTCATCTGTTTGTCAGAGAAAGTATCCTTAACATTAAATCAACCGTTTCAGAGAACAGCCCGGGAAAATAACCGCACCATTTTATGTATATGTATCGATGTTCTGTGTAATAGTTTCTAAAAATCTGAGGGTAGTAACCAGTGTTGCCACCCGCATTATCAACGTAGTAGGACGAACAATCGTCGAATAATTTAACAAAAGTATTTTGAGAAGAAAACAACAATATTAGTTTTTTAAAAGAAATTATTTTCACATGAGTGATATACTTTTGTTTTAGTGTAATAATTGTTTTAATACCAAATTAAGCATAAACTGTATTTCCAACGGGTATTATTTCTCATTAATAGTTTTTTTTACTAAAACCTAAATTTAGTAGTATATGATTAACCAATAGCTGTTTCTGGTGTTGGTATTTTAATGTAAGTGTATGTTTGTAGTGAGCTGCGACGGCCACTAGCTTTTTTTTTTGTTAAATTCCACTTCATAAATTCTCGTAATGTAATACAGACTGTGTATTGTGTTCATAATTTATGTGTGCGGGGGTTGTAATGTAGAGTGCACGGTCCATCGCTTGGACTTCGCAAATGGCTTTCTGATACGCGAGGAATTTCACGCTCGGCCGCCGCTTCTACCGGCGCCTGCCCTGCTCTGTTCCACTGATATGACTTCTTTTATATTTGTTCAGAACTTGGTGCAGGCGTTATTAATATTACTTATTTAGAAATTTATTATTGTGAAATTATTCAGAAAATATTATAAAAACGAGAAGATTATCTCTTCTCGCATCTAGATAATACAAAAGTTAGTGATAAAGCTTTTGGTGAAGTAATATCAAACGGATTAGTACATTTCATTATAGGTGGACTCCGGAAGGACATCGCCAATACAGATACTGGTATGTATGATTGACACTTCTAAAGATTCGTTATTATGAAGAAATTATATTAATTGTATATGTCCGCAATATTAGACCAACATGCAATCTGTAGTTATGAACTTAATGAAGATTTATCCTGCATCATATATTGTATATTGCATAGGTTCACCTCTAGCAGTGGAACATAAGATGCTATCACTCACGAAAATGATTCTATTGTACTAAATTTATTTTCGGGCAGAACCTCGTTTCCCGAAACCAAAGCAAACCAAACCATCTGACATTTAATGGTTTCTATTGAAATTAGATATGAATGTATTCAAAATCAAAAGTTGGTGGTCGCCGGACCTTGACTTCCTCATGAAAGAGATAAAATGACGCAAGAGGAGAGTCCGTTGTGCTGCTCCCAGCAGGAGGCCCTACGTCGTCAAAGACTACCTTGATACTCTCGAGAATTACAAGAGATTGGCAGCGGAAGCCCAGACCAGAAGCTGGAGGGAATTTTGCTCGGTACAGAATCGACAGTCTCTGGGACCGCATCTACAGAGTCCTAAGGAAAACAGAGCGTCGACGAGATGAGGTATTACTCGCGGATCCCAACGCAGAAACACTTGACCCGAAGGGATCCGTCGAGCTCCTCGCGACCACGCTTTTTCCAACGGGCACTGTGGATGTCGAAGCAGATGACCAGATAGCCACCAGGGCAGTGAAAGGAACCAAGGAGGTCCTCCCTGCAGGGGGGGAGGGGGGGAGTGGAACTGTTCCAGGCAATTTGTAACAAATGCCTGGAGTTAGGCCACTTCCCTAAACCTTGGAAGATCGCACATGTGTGCATCCTACGGAAGCCAGATAGAGGGGACAATACGACCCCAAAGTCGTACCGCCCTATCGGCTTACTCCCAGTGCAGGGAAAGTTTCTCGAAAAGCTTCTGGTCCGCCGGCTTCAGTGACATCTGCTGCCAAAACTCAGCGCACGACAATATGGGTCCATGCCGCAGTGCGGAATCGAGGACGCCCTCTATAATCTGCTGACACATATCAGGACGAAAATGGTGGCCAAGGAGGTCCTCGTCCTGGTGTCATTGCACAAAGAGGGAGCATTCGATAACGCGTGGTGGCCGGCATTGAGGTCCCAGCTTGTGGCGAAAAGGTGCCCCAGCAATTTATACGGTGTATTATTGTCTTACCTCTCGGACAGGAAAATCGAGCTTGCTTATGCCGGTGCACGGTTGAGTCGTGAAACCTCCAGAGGCTATCCAAGGTTCTATAGCCCGGCCAACTTTCTGGAACATTATCCTCGACTCCCTGCTGGTGGAGCTCGTGACAACGGGGGCCTACTGCTAGGCCATCGCAGACGATGTCGTTCTGGTGTTCTCCGGATTAGAGGTGGTTCCCCTGCAACAGGAAGCTAGCCAGACTCTGCAGATCATCACCACCATCCATGGACACTAACAACCCCAGAGGAGTCGCAAGTGCGTTGCCATCTTTCGGAGGGAAAGGTTAGGGGAGGGAAAGGGAGAGGAGAGAGGAGAGGGGAGGGGAGATGGGTCTCCGGCGCTCTCACTGACCGAGCGAAACGCAACAATGCAAGCACTGTTACTTCACGTCGGTTTTCTATGAGAGGGTGGTACTACCCCAGGCGAGCCGACCCATTCATGCTGAAATCAATAATAGTTTCAGCGTGGCTCTACCACCATCAAGATCATCTATCGCACAAGCTCTCCGTAAGGAGAAAATTAGACCTACCGTACCTAACGTACGGTTTCTCTGACCGCTGCGATCGTCCTGGCCGATCTGCTTCCGTTGATCCTCCGCGTCCGGGAGGCTCACATGCTATACCGTATAAAAAGGGGCGAGCAGCTGGACGAGATTGTGGTCGGAGGCGACTTGCAGCGGCCCATACGCTACGACGCCTATCCGCACCCAGCGAGGTGTGAGGGCGAGACATATGAGAGTCTGGAGTCTCTTCCTGAAGAGGGCGGCTCTGGCATCTATACTGACGGTTCACAAATTGACGGGAGTGTCGGAGCCGCCTTGACTTGGTGGGAGGAGGGCCGGGAAACTAGGTTCCAGACGTTTTGCCTTGAGTCCTACTGCACAGTGTTCCAGGCCGAGCTACTTTCGATACACAGAGAGATACAGGTGGTAGCTGTAGCGGAGCGTACATAAATTAGTAATAACGTGAATATTATTGAATGATTAAAGAAAGCTGTTTCATGTGCCTCGTGAACGATGTGCGGGGGAGTGCGCGGGTTGCGGGACGCGGCAATACATCTGCGCATGCGCAGCGCGTTGCGTCGGCGCATCGGAGCGGCCGGCACCGCCACCCAGACATTCCGTTGATATTAACACGCGAAGCGCACGTCGCACGCTCCTCCGTCGCCACGTTATTGTAATCATTTTTGTATCGTATCGTTTCTTGTGTATTGTTTCTTTTACGTACTTCTTCTTGTTTATGTGTTGAACGTGTAAATTATATGGTTCACATAACTATAAACTCTTTTATTTGTGAACACTATAGACACTCGCGTACAGTAGCCAAATCGAAGATGGGGAGGTCAGCATCTTCAGTGACTCTAAATCGTCACTGGAGATGCTGGCAAACCCGACACCAACGCACCGTTTGGCTCTAGAAGCACAACAGACTCAGAGGGGAATACGGACAGAGGGCGGCTCAGTCCCCCTGTACTGGGTGCGGGCCCATATAGGGACCTTAGGCAACGAGCGAGCAGTCTACCTTGCCAAACAGGCCGCTCACAAGAGGACCGCTCTAGACTACGACTAGTATCCGGTATCGTACGCCAAGCAAATTATACGAGAACAAACTGTCGAGCGGTGGCAGGAGCGCTACGAGGTCTCAGCCACAGGGGCGTTGACGCGCGTCTTCACACGGCTGTCACCGACCCATGTGCAGGTCCTTACATGACATGGGGGCTTATCTTCACCGCTTCAAGATCAAAGACAGTCCCGCTTGTGTGTGCTACTCGGATACCGAGGAGACGGTGATTCACCTTCTCCTTCACTGTCCCCGGTTTGACTCGTCCAGGTGTGACCTCCAATCCTAGATAGGCATCGAACTCACGGAAGAGGTACTTGCTACATAAAATAATGGAGGATGAAGACACTAGAGAGCCGCTCCTGACGTTCATGGAACACGTGGGAGAGATAGCAAAAAAATGAAATAAACAGGAAAGGAAAACGGAAGTCGCAAAAAAAAAGGTTTGACAAAAATAGTCATAAAGAAATAAATAAAGTCTCGGATAATGTCCGGGGGAAAAGGGGACTTGTAAAATCAAAAGTATATTTCTAACCTTAGTCTTTATAAACTAGGGTAAAGGTCATTTGATTTATTTTTGATATCGAGTTTGTTTTTGTAAACTTTTGCATAGTTTTCTAAATCATATAACATTTATATTCCTTATATTTCAGTGTAAATCCAAATACAACTTCAGTTTTCTTTATTGAATTATCCACGCGCCAGGAAAACAGTGATCTGTTGATCAGATACTAAACTAATTATGTAAGATAAATGAAAAAATAGGATCTCGTAGAAAATCACAAATTGAAAAAACTTGTTTTGTACTGCGCAGTTTGTTACCGTAGGAACATAAATCTAAGCCAATTCAATGTTGTTTGCTTTACTCTGTGTCGTGTATGGTGAAGTATTGTTAAGCTTTCAAACTCTATGATTAATTCCTTTTGTTTCGATTCATAATTACTCTAGCCAATGTACTATATTATTGTTTTATTCTAGGCCGACAGTCGGGTTCTACTCTAGCCATTTATAACTTTTGTATATTTTATTTTCTACTTGTAATTTTAACTATTTGTTCCGAACATTATTTAATTAAAAACCGATTCGAGTTATTTTTTAGTTTAATATAATGTCAATCGATCAATCTTTTTCTTTTAATTTGTATTACCTACTGATATTAGGTACCTATGAAATTGCCGTTTTGTATAAAAAAAATTGAACGAATTTTTTTCATGTATTTTTTATTTGTATTAATCGAAGTAATCATCCATGCAATCAATGCATCTTAGCCAACGCAGTGGCAGTTTATTGATGGCCTTCTTAAAGAAATCAGCTGGACGGGCGGCAACAAATTCTTCAAAGGCATTTTGTACTGCCTCTCGGGTATTGAATTTTTTTCCCGCCAAGGAGTTATCCAAATTCTGGAAAAAGTAGTAGAGTGTAGGCGCAAGGTCTGGTGAGTAAGGCGGATGACGGAGAACTTCCAACCGCAGTTCTTGCAACTTGGAGACCGTCTGCTGTGCAGTATGAGGTCGCGCGTTGTCATGCAGGAGCAGCGGAGACGAGCGATTGACCAATGCTGGTTGAAGATGTGCCAGCTTCTCCACCATTGTGTTCAGTTCTTCACAGTACACATCTACAGTAATGCTCACCCCGTTTGGTAAGAAGCTGTGATGAATCACACAGGCGCTAGACCACTAAACAGTGACCAGCACTTTTCTAATCTTCCGTCTAATCTTTCTTTTCTATCATCAGCTTCCACAATCGCCTTTAATTCGTCATTGTCGACCATAGTCTTCAGACGACCGCGAGGTTCATTTATCAGGTCGAAATTCCCAGAACGGAAGCGAGCAAACCAATAACAGGTGATGCGTTGGTTTGTAATGTTAGCTCCGTAAACGTCGTTGATGTTGCGTGCCGCTTGTACCGCGTTGCTGCCACGACGGTACTCATATTCCATAATTACTCGAATTTTTAACGTATCCATGATGACAAAAAAGATTGAAATGCTATGAAAATGTAACACTAATCAATAAACAAATGACTACTTTTGGAAAAAGAATTCCATGTTTTTAAAATAAAATTAATTTGAAATTAGAATTCTTAGCCAAACAAAAATTATTTTGATTTGAAATGGCCAGTACTGCAGAACGGCAATTTCATAGGTAAAGACCTATTATTAATATCAATATTACAAATTTATCAAAAACAACTTATAACCATGTATTCTTTGTGAAACTCATAATTTTATTGAAGTTATGATAGATATGAATGTTCCCAGTGTTATTCCGAACGCAATCGTAAACGTTACTGACCCATATACAGCTACTAATCCAAACGGGCTGTCAAAAAGTTACACGAACTCCTGAACAAACAACAAACACAGTTTCAGTCAATATTGTCGCCGGACGTAAATCACTTTGGATAAATAACTCAGTCCCAGTTTGTCACTTTAAGTACGGTTACTTAAACACCTCACAGTTGTGGTGGCGCCACACCACCGCGACATCTACACGCGTCACATATTGCCGGAAACATGGAGCAAAACATATAGATGGTATACGAGTTGTAAACATAGTGTTATTAGTAGAAATGCCAAGAATTCATTTATTTCATTCAAAAATATTTGTGTTGCTTCCTATAGCATCCATGCGTATTTATGATAGATGATCAAGTCTAGTCAGTTTTGTTGGGATCAGTTGATGCAAGTGTCGTGGGAGAATTATTCCCCGACCCTCCGATGTTACCGGCTCCTCCCATGCCTCCGCCTCGGGAGGCAGTCGAGGAGGTGCTCGACGGGCCGCCCTAGGGTGGCGTATCCATAAGGGATTTCCCCCCGGTAAAAAAAAAAAAAAAAGTTGATGCAAGTGTAAAACTTATCTAGTTGCTCTCTTTTCCATGATAATATTGTAAATATTAATGAAGCCACTAAAGCGTTCATTATTTTAAGAAACGCCCTATATTTCTGTCTGAATCGCAGAAGATTTAATATTGTTTTTTCTACTTAGAAGAACATTCCTTACGTTCTATCTGATAAAAAATTCCGCTTGGTGATTTGTTTACTGTGATAAATAAAATAAAAATTACTCAAAATCATGTCACATTTAGTGTATGTAACAAGGGAGAATCTATGTTATTATGACGTCACAAACCTATGTCGTTCCCTTTACAAAACCATTTATACGTTAATAAAAGAAACATTTCGTGACAAGCTTTGAAGTTGAAGAGATTTCTTTGTAGAAAAAAGAATTATTATTGGCTGTAATCGTTTCGTTCCCTTTGAACCTTCGCGATGTCTGTGTGCGAGCATGTTTAAATGTATGTTCTTCGGACGCTTTTATTACTTACAACTCAATATATAGATGACAGAGATAGGGATTTTCGTGTTGTTTCGCTCATTCTCAAAATGCGGTCTGATTTGTTAGAGGATTTACAAATAGATTTTTTTATGTTCCATTTATAACAATAGTACTAGCTTTATCTTGCGACTTCGCTCGTTTTAGTGTATATTTGATTTATCCTTCGGGAATAGTACATTTTTAATAAAACGGTTAAATAGTTATATCTTGAGCATGTAACACACACACACACACTTTCGCATTCATAATAATACTCTTCTTTACACCGCTCTTGTATCTCGAGAGTTGTTAGAAGCTTTATAAATAATTGAATGAAATATTTAATTTGCTATACTTCCAGATGTCCAAAATGTCGGTATAATAGAATCAAACGTCTGAACAAATACAATAATCATTTATCATTTTGTTTGCGGTTTCAACAATAATCCTCTGTGACTGTTACTTAATTTGTATAATACAGTTTGATGTGAGTAATTGCCATCGTCTTGGTTTCTGAAAGCAAAGTTTCAACACAAAGTGCTGTTCGCGGACGTCTCCTCAGGCAACTTTTTTTATCTTCCTCCTTCTAATAATATTTTTTATTAATTTGAGTGTTGTTAATTCACTGCGAAAACATTACGTGACGGCGCGTGCCTGGAATATTATTAATTTTACATAAAGTTGCGATTTGTTTCGTTACTTTCCATTAATGGGTTCGCAGGCGGCAGCAGCCTCGTCTCATCCATCATCCGCGGACATCGGTGGATTTTTTATCCGCCATTGCGGACGCGGCCCGGGCTAATTTATTTTGAAATAGGGTTCACGAATTGCGAAAAGCTTTCTTTTTATTTCTTATATTATAATAGTTGCTGACTCAGCTAGTTTTCACTGGTAAACGATGATGAATTTAAATATAATTTGGTGAATAAATATGTATACTTCTTGGGGTGTTCGATGTAATATGTATGATAAAACCAAACTTTGATTTCGAATGCAAACTTTATTATCGACCGTCTTGTGTCGAAGAAAAATATATGTGATATAGAATATGTCGTTCACTTTCAAAAAGGACAGGCATGCATGAATGCAGGCATGCATAAATGGCCAGTACGCTACACTGCATTGCTCCAACAACATTGTTTTATGGAGTAAGTATATACACGCCCGTGTTCCTTTATCAACGTGGACTGAGGAATTCTAAAGTACTTTCTCTTTTAATACCCAGTGTACTAAAACTCGCCAACGTTACTACTACACCTATTATATCTGAGTTTGTTTGAAAACTGTAATATACAGTGATTATCTGCACTTTGAAGTTATAATGTTTTTAAATTATTATAAACTAGCACCCTGACCCGGCTTCGCATGGGTGCAATGTACTAAAGTGGCGTCATAAAAATCTAGTGTCGAGTGAGAGTAAGTCGTAGTGGTTTGACCGGTGGTATATAAATCCGATATCCTCAGGTCCGATCGCGGCATGCACCAACGATTTTTTCAGAATTCGCTTAAATCTACTAATTTAAATTGGTAACACTGACGGCTGATGGTGAAGAAAACATCGTGAGGAAACCTGAACCTGAGAAATGTTCTTGTAGTACCACCGTGTGTGTAACAGTGGATTCCTCGGAGTTTCAAATCACCAATACGTCGTGGGCTGGCGTGGTGATTACGCCCATACCTTCCTTCGGTAAGAGGCCTATGGCCCTGCAGTGGGTCTCGTATAGGCTGATAATGATGATGATGAGAAGACTAAAAATTGAGATCCATCTTATTGCGCGTAATTTTGAGATATATCTTCTACAATAAACATTGTAATGATTTGTTGTAAAGAAGGCTTGATCTACATTAAATGTCCTCTTCCTCTCTCTCTTCCCGGTTGTTAGTCCCACATGGTGGTGGGCTCAGCGTTCCTTACTTTTCTTCTCCACTTCGCTTTGTTCCTGATATCACATTAGGAAATTTCGCACTCCTTCATGTCTTTTAGCATTACACCCTTCCAATTTATTACTATATCCTATATTAAATGTCCATCATAACTAAAGTACTATTTCTATAAAAATTGATACCTTATTTGTCAAAGTAGCTTCGTAAAAAAAAAACAATAAATTCCTTTTTAATAATATGTAATACATCAAAATGATTACAGTGAGTTATTTTTAAGAGAGATTCATAACTGTTTAGAATAAAATCCATTTTACGCGATATTACAAAGTAATTAATAGTAATCAAATTAAGTAATTTCCCCATTGTAATTATACGGTAATGGTTTACGACGTTTAATTACGCCTGCTCATTGTGTACAATAAGTTTTTATAATAAATATTGTATAGAGTAGCGTTATTATAAATAAAATTTCGAACAATGAATTTATAGTTCACGTGAATAGAACCGCGCGCTAAGCTAGTGAATCAATAAATGTTAAAATGGATAGAAAAACTTGATACAATATTGACAAAAGGTGAGAGTCTATTGTGTATTGACAACCCTAAGAGAGCAACATTCGCAATACATTACGAGTATGTTCAGTGTTAGATAAAATGCACTGTATTATGAATCAAAATTTATACAATAAAAGGCGATTGTTGGACGTGAGCGAGGGCAAGTCTCGCGGGCTGGATGCTGCGGTGAGTGCTGCTGCAGCGCGCCTGTATTACTGCTAAATATATACAACAATTAAGAAAATCATATTTGCTATTTCTGGTATGAATTTTTTTTTTTATACTACGTCGGTAGCAAACAAGCATGCGGGCCGCCTGATGAAAAGCGGTCACCGCAGCCTATGGACACCCGTAACATCAGAAGCGTTACATGCGCGTTGCCAACCCTTAAGTAACCTTTTTATTTTCCCCTTGAAGCACCACATACTGTAGTCTCCAGGAATCAGCAGGAAGCTCATTCCACAACCGGATCGCTCGTGGAAGGAAACCCCTTTGAAACCGGACTGTCCGAGACCATTTCGGTTCCAATATATGGGGATGAATTCCCTGCCGATGACGAGCAGTGCGATGATGGAAAGCAGCTACAGGCATAATGTTAAACAATTCCTCGGAACACAACCCATTATACAGAACACAGATAAAGAGGCGACGTCTCTCCGTAGAGATTAAGAGAATAAGGCTCAGGTGTCTTTAGTTAAAGTTGGAGCGTATATGTATATAAATATTATATTTTTTTCGTATTCGTATAGCTATAGGAACAAATTGAGTATGGTATTAAAAGTCATCGTACTCCATTTTACAGCTTGTAAGCAATGTAGTGCCTCGAAGGTATCGCTCTAAATCAATGTGTAATGACTGTTAATTCCACGTAGAATAAAATAATTTAGCCTAGAAATGTACGATGTTAGGTGTCCAATAGTGGTCCAGATTGGACCAGCAGGTTACAACTCCCATCACGTCTCTTATATTTTTCCTGACCCTTTTTGTCTAAACCTACGCTCGGATGAACGTAAATAACCCATACATTCGACTATTAACATTCATAAGAAAATAGAATATTGAGGGTTTTACGACGTGGCCGATGTAAATTGCAAACAGTAAGATTTATATTCATCTGTAACAGGCAATAGGGCCGTAAACAAGATGATTTCATAATAAGAACGGAGAGCCCTGAGGCCTGAGACCCGAGGCCCGACCGCCGTAAAAGCCTATCAGGTCGGTATCGGGGACGCGTCAGCGGAACCCGCCGCCCCTCGTAAAACGAATTTAATTCCTCTTGCATTAAACTACGCGGACGGAATGACTACGGGATGTGATGATTGGACGGTTTATTTCCTCAGTTTTTATTAAGTAATTTCAATATTAATGCTTCTGCTGAAGTTTAGATACTTACTTTTCAATTAGGGTATTTATCTTATAGTGCATACTAGCTTACTTCCAAATTGTTATATCAGAAACTCATAAAAATAACTCCGAATAATTGTATAAAATATGAAAGCGAATTATACTTTTCACTCCGTGATAAATTTAAAAGAGATTGAATTAATTCTCCCTTCATTTATTTAGCGTTGTCAAAGAAGTTATTACAATTTAAGAAAAAATGTTATAATGAATACTTTCGAGGAGCGAAGGGTTCTTCGATTTGATTGACAAGGACGAGCGCCGGTTTAAACGGAATGTTTAAATGATGAGGGACACCGACTGCTTGGAGCACAACGTAATGCCTCTTCGAAGGTACTCGCCTACAGATAAGTGATTCATTTATTGGACCCCGTGATTTAAAATTCAATAAAAGAAAATAGCTTCGTGTCACATAGCATATTGTTATAACATTTACTAGCTACTACACTAAGAAATGTCTCACGTATTGACTTGTGTTCACTGAATCATAAGCTGCCAATTTGAAAAGTATAGTAGACACAAGTATGTAGTAGTATTGATCTATTATACCGACGTGACTGACGACACAATTAGTAAGTTCATCCATCGGGCCGTGGAGATTGCGGCGCGGGACCTTGTGGATTATAATTTTAAAATGGTTATGAAATATAATAATGAAGCCGACATAAAGGCAATAATCTCATTTAAAAATCTGTCGTATAATCTTCTTATATATATATATAAAATTCTCGTGTCACAATGTTAGTAACCATACTCCTCTGAAACGGTTTGACCGATTTTTATGAAATTTTATATGCATATTCAGTAGGTCTGAGAATCGGCTACTATTTATTTTTCATACCCCTAAGTGATAAGGGTTGTCCATCCCTAACATTAATTTTTTTATTTTTGGGACATTTTTTTTAAATTTTATTTTGTTATAATGAGGCATTAAAAATACATACAACCCTAAATTTTCACCCTTCTAACACCAACTCCTATTTTTTATAGTCATTTTAATAATTAATTGAGTTTCTTGCCGGTTCTTCTCGATGACTGGGTTGTTTTCCGAACCGGTAGTAGCTTTGACGTTCATAAGCGCCTTCTCAGGGCCTAAATTGAATAAAGGATTTTTCGATTTTGATTTTGAATCATTTTTCATCCCACTCGATAACTGATCAATTATCACTTGGTAAGTTATCCCAGAGAAAGAGCTAATTAAAACCAAGCCGTCGTCTTTTTTGTGACTGTTTTTCACATGTATTTAGATTAAAATTTCCCTGAGCTTATGGCAAAGCTAAAATTTTTGTACAAAAAAAGCCTATTTTATCAATCTTCTATTTATATATCTTCTTCTATCCATACTATAATAAAACTGTAACAAAGCCAAATTTGTACATTAAATATTTTTTTGAAAATTTTGATCGGGGTAGACTTTGTTATCGATATAAAAGCCAAATATACCTTTCACAATTTTTGTCTGTCTGTCTGTCTTTCTGTCCATGTGAAAACGCATCATTCTGAAAGCACTGAACCAAGTTTGACAAAACTTGACACAGCTACACCAAACATAACAAGGATACATTTAGGATACTTTTTGTCCCATAAAATGCAGGGAGTTCTCCAGGATAACAAAAGACAAAAAAATGTAGTTAATGTAGACTTTTTTTGCGACACCTTAGTACAAGAGCCAGCAACGTTGGAAGAACGAGAATTTTAGAAAATCTGGTTCATTTAATATGAAGATATACTATGTTCTTCCAAACAGGATTGAGGATACCTGATAGGTGGTTTACGTTTTGTTTTTTAATGCGCATCACATCTTCACAGGTCAAAATTTTGATTTCTAAATAATTTTAGGAACGTCTTATTTCAGTAACTTTTAAACGCTATTCAAAACATGAATTTATCACTACCGAACAACTTTGTTATTGCCAAATATTGGGCACGATGATGTTTTTTGTAAATAAAATAAATTATTTCAAACCATTATTTTATTTTATTAATCATTATGGTATTGAGATTTCACTGTAAACAATGATAACGGCAGCCAGGTAACGCGCACGCTGTTCGGAAGAACATAAACATAAAAACTGGCTTGTTGAAATTCTTTGCCGAAACCATTGCTAGCTCTTAGACAAATAGTTACAGGCAATTGACATTTGACGCGTTGTGCTCATATCTTTTTAATAATATTTATATTTTTCTTCAATACATTGTGTGATATTAGGCAGGCAAGATCTTTGACGTTATTTAAAAAATATCTCCACCAGCATTATCTCTGCCTGTCGTAATATAACTATTGTATTGCGTTATTTCTTTTTTTTTTTGTCTATTTTATTGCCACCCGGTAGTTATGAAAATAAAATGTCTCCATAGGTTTGCCTGGAAGAGATCGCTCTGAGCGATAAGGCCGCCTAACTGTACACATATTGTAAACTGATGACTAATGAATGAAATGAACTCCTTTCCAACTGGGGATCCATAGACCTCTCAAGCTTTTTTTACATTACCGCCAATATATATAGGTTAGTTTTTATTTAAATTGTAGGCTTATTTTAAAAGATTTCTCACTTACCAACTAGGTATATGTTTTAGTGAGTCCCTGGATAGTTTGGATTCACAATTGGAAGTGCTATATGTCGCTGCGATCGGGTTTTAGGTTTTTTAAGATTATTTGCGTTTAAAAAAAAATTGAAACTGGTAATAACCAATTTGGTGCAGACGAAGTTGCACGGGTCAGCTAGTAGTTAATAATAATTGATCACATGTAAAACGATCTTTAACAGGATTAATAAAATAAACGAAAGCAGAACAAATGTGCAGATCTAGACTCTGCAGAATAAAAGAAAAGAAAAAAAAATTGTAAAGTATACACGAAAATGTTATTGAAAACGTTAAAATTGGAAAGAAAACTCTGTAAACTCATAAGGTATCAAGATATAGAGCTCCTTGATGTTTTTAATACGAGCGTACGAATGAAGAGAGTCGCGTCGCGTCGCAAAACCGTTTCGCAGTAACGTGATAAGGTGTGTACACTCATCGATAGAGCAAACGATTTTAATGCTTAAAGAACAGACGGTAACAAATTACCTTCCCTCGTTGGAGGGAGAGACAGGGAGCGCCGCAACTCGATACGTCGCCGCATCAAAGGTTCCCGGAATACGGGCATATTTTGATAAATGATGAAGAGTAATATTTTCCCGGCGCCCTTTTCATCGTGCCGTATTGGTTTCTGATAATGTCACTTTGGTTTTAAAACACGTTATTATTCAGCGGGTATAAACGCGACATCGGCTTTATTATGAACCGTCCGCCCTTATCTTGGAAATGTAAAAGCCTTGATCTTTTTATGTTTACTTCGACACAAATATAAAGCTCTTTTATGTTCAGAGATAAAAATATGAAAATATTTTTAAACATTTATTTCGTAATCTTTTACATTCACACTGAAATAATGACTTTTTTATATTGATTCAACAGAGATGCGGATTGAGCTTGCGGATTCAATATATAAATCCTCTATTATCCGAGAGGGGCATTTACCTTCACAAAGATATTATTCTACTTATTCATTATTTCATGCTGGTAATAATCAACCATGAACTTATAATTCACAGTTCTTCATAAATATATAAACAAATAACATAGTATCAAGTGTGTATCCACACAACTGTGGAGATGTGCGTAATCCGTTTACTCTCGCAACGTAGGTAAGTAATCAATTGGGAGATGTATTATATTTTTTCGTGAAGTACGAAAAAGTTGAATCAGTAGGTAAATTTCAAGTTAACGTAATATTGGCTACATGTTCACAACGGAGTTAGAATTAGCCGCGTCACTGTTGAGTTATACTTTATTTTGCACGCCGATACTATACTTGATTCAATTCTTCGAGACGAGGATTAAAATTATAGTTCACATTAAGGTTCAACCACAGTTTTTGATACAGCACCGCGAAATGTTATCGTAACTATACATAAATACCTTCACTGCCACAGTATTCATAGAATGTATAACGAAAATAAAACCAAGCCTACCGCGAAATGTTATCGTAACTATACATAAATACCCTCACTGCCACAGTATTCATGGGAATGTAGCCCGTCGAGTTATCAAATAAATTCACAATTTTTTTATCTTGTTACCTAAAAGAATATTAAATTGATGACGAAGACAAGACAAGGGGCCCACGTTACGTCGACCCACACCGGTGTAGATCATTTTACAGTTTGTGGAAATGTTATAAAGGCAAATTAGAAACAAAATATTGAAAAATAACTCGATTAGAAAGGAATACAATAAGATTGATTTAATCATTGCTATTCTAAGCTTTCATTGTTATTATTGCATAACACGTAGATACTGAATTATGAAATATAGTATTACACGTAGTGCGCATCACAATCCAGCAATTAAACTTTACTTTGCAAAGGGTACTTCGGGGAAAATATAAAAACGGTTGCTGTATTATTTTAGATTTCGCTAAACTTTGTGGGGACATTTTTTCAGGATTTATACAAACGAAAATGTACAATTATTTTTTATATGACCCAATTCTTGCACACAAAGCAATTGAAAAGTTTAATTTATTTGGCAACATTTTTTTAAATTATATATAGATATCTTGTTCGTTGGGGCATCTTATAGCTTACAATGTAATAGTTTGTCAAAGTAATCATCAAGAACGTTATGTTTGTTTTTCTTTTCTTATAGCCTTATTATCTCTTTCCTCTCTTTGGGGTAAATGGAACAGCATTGCAAAAAAAATCCGGTAACGTTTCTTGTCGCGGCAACTGTACGCTTGATCCGTTTTAATATTTCTAGCGAATGTGTAGCTCCCACCCCCACCCGAGGGCTGTGCGCCGGCAGCCATGGACCCCATCAATCATCCGACAACTTTCTCAATATATTTTATCTTTATTTGAACTCTTTTTCTTCATCACCACCGAATGAGGTTAAGCGTTGGCAATTTTGTTTTTATTGAATGATTTTTATAGCCTGATAGGGATGGCGATGTTTGCTCCTATTGTATTACGGTTTTCGTAGGACATCATCGAAATTTTCTAATGGATCCTCTTCCGTCTAATATAGTTTATTGCTTTATTTGTGTCTGACAGGTTCAGTGTCCTTATTAGATGGTAAGGTTAGTTTTGGTGTAGAAAGATCTTATTAAATGTCTTCCTATGGCTAGAATTTTGGATTCGCTTTGTAGCCACAGATATAAGAATAATTGACTATGACTATTGGTTGTGATGGTTGTGTATATGACTATACGCGAATAGGCTTTATAATTGTGTCATTACTTTGATCGTTGTTCGATGGAACCACAATTTCAGTTTCAGATTATATTATATTCCGAAACTGGTTGTTCTGTTTATTAGAAGTTTGGTCTTTATTCTGAATGTGACTACAGTTACATGTGTGGTATGAATGCGTGTATATTAAATTCCACCCTCCGGTATAAAATTTCCTTTAGTCTCTTGTACTTTAATATATTTATTTTGATATATCATTGTGTAAAGGGTTATAAAAAAAAGCAATATTAGCATATTTATACGTAAAGTTACCATCTCCAATGTCATGTTACACCTCACCTACAACTGCTGTCCGTGTACTTACGGTAACTTAAGGTTTAAGGTAAAGTTTTCAATTTCTGGTTAACTATTTCTTGGTAAGATTTATGTGAGTTACGTGTGGACTTGTGTGTGGGTCTTTCAAACTAGTTGATAAGAAGTGAAATTAAACTTCCGAACTGAGCGTCGAAGGCGTCGCCTCCAATAGGTTTTTTCTTTTTAATATCCAGCGATATTATATATTTTTAAAGTATACTAGGGGCCCAGGCAGACGTTGTCCCACCCTGATTATAAAAAAGTCTTTGACAAATTATATACCAAAACCTTCATCATGAATCACTTTATCTACTGGTGAAGATCGCATGAAAATCCGTTCTGTTGTTTTTGAGTTTTTCGCGAACAGACAGACAGAGGCGGTAGGGGACTTTGTTGTATACTATGTAATTATGTATTCGTAGGTTTATCACTGCATTATTATGTTCATTACAACGAAGAGATAGTGTGTATGACAACAGATTGTCGGTTTCTTGATTATTTACAGAGTGTAACAATTACACCTATACTATATATAATCTGCAACATATTTTAGTAAATTATATATTCACAGATACATGGCAACAGTGTCAACCACCGTCAGGTTCAACTCTCAACCAAAGAACGCATTTTTAATTATTTTTGTTGTTTTACTTACTAATATTTCGCTCTCACTCTATTAATATTTTCAAAATATTAACCTCTATCAAACATTTGAAATATAAAACAATGGCCCGCATCAGCTAACCGTGTAGCATTGATATTCTCACTAATTCTTGAAAGTGCTCCACGGTATATGTAAATGTTGTTTTTCACTTGATCGTGATGGACATCGAACGACACAGTGAGTCAAACTCAATTCCCAAAATTTTACACAAAAGTTATCATTTGCATTCACCCTTTATTCATTTCGGTAACGTTCACTCAATTGAGTTCTAATTATGTATATACCATTGTTGTTGGCAACATTAATCTAGATCAAATACATAATTACCGTGAAACACTAGAAATATCGAAAGACGCTTACACTATCAGCTAATACTGCGTTCGATTAATAATAAATATAGTAGATAGAACTGTTCAGCTTAGAATACTAGTATTTAAATCCAAGGTGATACAAGTAGTGAGGTCCCCATCCCTTGCCCTGCGGCTCTCAGCCTCGCACCCGCCAATATTCAACTTAATTAATTTACTATCTAGAGACAGACGTCACAGAATAACAATTTCCAGCATTTACACTCGGCTAGTTTGTCGGAACGTAATTAATGAGTACCGGAGCTGGTGCGATGCGAGGCGTAACGATTGCTAATCGACAAGCGCAAGCGAGACAATTCAATTACCGATGGAGTGCTCGAGGAGTGTTCCAGTTGCTGATACGAGCTCCCAAATGTTTCCGCTCGCGCATCGCATTCCAATCATCACCTTCCTATACACCTTTATGTACAAGACGAATCCAAGCGTGAGTCTTAACATGCTTCATATTAATTTGTAAAGCTGCGAAATATGTTTAATGCTAATAATATAATCGCGATCATTATGATATCTTGCGACGGCTACACAACAACTCTAGTATTAATGTATTCAGTAACCTGGGGCGGAATTTCCAAGAGTCATCGAGATAGTCGTTGTCACATACTGTCACTTCTGTTTTATTGTCCCTCATCTAAAACAGATTTTCTATAGATATTTGAAATTAAATTTTACACATATACTTCTTCAGCACCAATTCATAAGATATCTGCAACATATTTTAGTAAATTATATATTCACAGATACATGCCAACAGTGGCAACCACCATCAGGTTCAACTCTCAACAAAAGCCCGCATTTTTAATTATTTTTGTTGTTTTACTTACTAATATTTCGCTCTCACTCTATTAATATTTTCAAAATATTAACCTCTATCAAACATTTGAAATATAAAACAATGGCCCGCATCAGCTAACCGTGTAGCATTGATATTCTCACTAATTCTTGAAAGTGCTCCGCGGTATATGTAAACGTTGTTTTTCACTTGATCGTGATGGACAACGAACGCACAGTGAGTCAAACTCAATTCCCAAAATTTTATACAAAAGTTATCATTTGCATTCACCCTTTATTCATTTCGGTAACGTTCACTCAATTGAGTTCTAATTATGTATATACCATTGTTGTTGGCAACATTAATCTAGATCAAATACATAATTACCGTGAAACACTAGAAATATCGAAAGACGCTTACACTATCAGCTAATACTGCGTTCGATTAATAATAAATATAGTAGATAGAACTGTTCAGCTTAGAATACTAGTATTTAAATCCAAGGTGATACAAGTAGTGAGGTCCCCATCCCTTGCCCTGCGGCTCTCAGCCTCGCACCCGCCAATATTCAACTTAATTAATTTACTATCTAGAGACAGACGTCACAGAATAACAATTTCCAGCATTTACACTCGGCTAGTTTGTCGGAACGTAATTAATGAGTACCGGAGCTGGTGCGATGCGAGGCGTAACGATTGCTAATCGACAAGCGCAAGCGAGACAATTCAATTACCGATGGAGTGCTCGAGGAGTGTTCCAGTTGCTGATACGAGCTCCCAAATGTTTCCGCTCGCGCATCGCATTCCAATCATCACCTTCCTATACACCTTTATGTACAAGACGAATCCAAGCGTGAGTCTTAACATGCTTCATATTAATTTGTAAAGCTGCGAAATATGTTTAATGCTAATAATATAATCGCGATCATTATATATCATCGCAAGATATCATTGCGACGGCTACACAACAACTCTAGTATTAATGTATTCAGTAACCTGGGGCGGAATTTCCAAGAGTCATCGAGATAGTCGTTGTCACATACTGTCACTTCTGTTTTATTGTCCCTCATCTAAAACAGATTTTCTATAGATATTTGAAATTAAATTTTACACATATACTTCTTCAGCACCAATTCATAAGATATCTGGTCAACTATCCATATATAACCGTCTTATATTAATATTTTTAAGGTAATGCCATATTCACATATGATTTTATATGAATTAATTAGCACATATATTCTGTGATATATGTTGGTATTCCTACAATAAATATTATAAATAAACACAAAAAGATGGTAGTCAAATCAAATGCCCCAGAAGAGCTCTTTTGCGATTCGAATCAGTTCTATTACCTGTAAGAGACTGCAACTAGTGAAGAACAAGGCTTTTGTTGCGTCAAAGAACCTTTATAATAGTGTAAAGAATACCGTAAGCGTTTCTCAGCAGTGGAGTTTCTCCAAATTGAACTCCTCATCTCATAACTTATTAAACTTTTATTTATACCCAAGGGAATGATAAAACGGTTCTGATTTTCAATGAAGCGGTATATGTAAACGTTGTTTTTCACTTGATCGTGATGGACAACGAACGCACAGTGAGTCAAACTCAATTCCCAAAATTTTATACAAAAGTTATCATTTGCATTCACCCTTTATTCATTTCGGTAACGTTCACTCAATTGAGTTCTAATTATGTATATACCATTGTTGTTGGCAACATTAATCTAGATCAAATACATAATTACCGTGAAACACTAGAAATATCGAAAGACGCTTACACTATCAGCTAATACTGCGTTCGATTAATAATAAATATAGTAGATAGAATTGTTCAGCTTAGAATACTAGTATTTAAATCCAAAGTGATACAAGTAGTGAGGTCCCCATCCCTTGCCCTGCGGCTCTCAGCCTCGCACCCGCCAATATTCAACTTAATTAATTTACTATCTAGAGACAGACGTCACAGAATAACAATTTCCAGCATTTACACTCGGCTAGTTTGTCGGAACGTAATTAATGAGTACCGGAGCTGGTGCGATGCGAGGCGTAACGATTGCTAATCGACAAGCGCAAGCGAGACAATTCAATTACCGATGGAGTGCTCGAGGAGTGTTCCAGTTGCTGATACGAGCTCCCAAATGTTTCCGCTCGCGCATCGCATTCCAATCATCACCTTCCTATACACCTTTATGTACAAGACGAATCCAAGCGTGAGTCTTAACATGCTTCATATTAATTTGTAAAGCTGCGAAATATGTTTAATGCTAATAATATAATCGCGATCATTATATATCATCGCAAGATATCATTGCGACGGCTACACAACAACTCTAGTATTAATGTATTCAGTAACCTGGGGCGGAATTTCCAAGAGTCATCGAGATAGTCGTTGTCACATACTGTCACTTCTGTTTTATTGTCCCTCATCTAAAACAGATTTTCTATAGATATTTGAAATTAAATTTTACACATATACTTCTTCAGCACCAATTCATAAGATATCTGGTCAACTATCCATATATAACCGTCTTATATTAATATTTTTAAGGTAATGCCATATTCACATATGATTTTATATGAATTAATTAGCACATATATTCTGTGATATATGTTGGTATTCCTACAATAAATATTATAAATAAACACAAAAAGATGGTAGTCAAAACAAATGCCCCAGAAGAGCTCTTTTGCGATTCGAATCAGTTCTATTATCTGTAAGAGACTGCAACTAGTGAAGAACAAGGCTTTTGTTGCGTCAAAGAACCTTTATAATAGTGTAAAGAATACCGTAAGCGTTTCTCAGCAGTGGAGTTTCTCCAAATTGAACTCCTCATCTCATAACTTATTAAACTTTTATTTATACCCAAGGGAATGATAAAACGGTTCTGATTTTCAATGAATAAATAAAATATTTTGTCGGTTCGAGATCTGAAAAGCAATTTCGTTTGTAAGAACACTAAAAGAACATCTCTCCAGAGATCATAACTCATCTGGAAACTTTATGAATTTAAGTAGTCTGTTGTCGGCCTGTTCATCTGGCTCCACAGCGCGACACGACAACAGTATGCTATCATGCTATAACATGTCTGTCTAGAAAAATATACTCCAAATTTATCTTTCATCTGTATTTTTAAATATTCACAAGCGCAATTATTTATGAAGGAAAATAAAAATGGCAACTGCATACTTGAAAACTATTATCCACTTTCTGTGTAGTCTAGTAATAGCTTGTATGTAATGGTTTGCTCACTTTACTTATCTCGTGCTAACCTACTGTACAGGAATAAATTATTAGTTATATGTGAATCCGTTAAAGAACATGTATTATTTAATATAAATCACTTGTTTTACAATGATGTAATACTGTTGATTGATTCTCTGCACTCACAAACCTTAGAATCCTGGATTACTTAGAGTACGGATATTCTGACCTTTTTGTTTTTATAGGCTCCTGGCTCCCACGCGCTCCACATGAAAGCCGACAATCAACGGAATTGTTAGAGGATAAAGTTTTTAGCGAAGATTTTATCTGAGACGATGAAATACGGTTAAGTTGAACAGAAACCGGCTGAGCCCTTTGTGAATGAAAGAATAACAAAACTGGAACAGGTGAACATTCTAAAGGTAAATATACCGTAGCTACTGTACGTACGAATGCTTACTTTAACCTTTTATATAATGTATTAAGTTAAAGAGAAAGTCCGAACAATTTAAATTGAAAATAAACATGGTAAAATAATATTTTTTATAATATTGAAAGAATAATATATATAAAAAAATTCTTCTTCCCTATTTTCACTCTTTGTCATCTTGATAAATATGTGTACGAACTAACGGATACGAATGTGTACGTGTACCGACAATCATTTTAAATAAATAACATAAACAACCTGACAACTGTGATGTTCCTATCGTAATCGACGAATACGAAATCGCGTGTTGTTGCGAGTATAGGAACAAAACTCAAACGACATTATCAAAATCAATGCTGATTCATTGTACACGCAGCACTACAGCGGTTAAATTTCAAAGTGAATTAAACGCGGTGAGAGGACATAAACTGGACCCATTGTTCCTCTCATCGAATGAAATGTAATCAGCTTGAGTGTTTGAATTATTAATTTACTTCAAGTGACACTTCCTGTTTAGACTCACTCGTGAAAATTCACTCAAGCCGATCGTTCTTTATAAAATAACAGTTCAGTCAAATATTTTACATAATAGTAATTTTTTACGCTTACAATATGCAATATTTCCTTATTCTATGACTAGCAGACATATACATAAGACTAAGAGGTAAGAGTCCAAAATTTTTCAACGACAAAAAAAAATAATTCAAAGGTCTCAAAGCGAACGAAATGTTACAACGAAGTCCGTAAACATGAAAACGAGTAATGGAATTTTGATCTGATATTGTTACTTGATCCAAACTCGAATACCGATTAACTAATATAAAGTGATAATCAAATATTACTAACACTACAACTAAGTTTAAGCCATCAGTATGTTTCTAAAATTCTTGCCTACATATATACCATAATATAGATTTACGTAATTATAGACATCATAAATAATTGGTATGTATGAGCATGGTGACCGCTAATAGGGTAGCTATCGTAATAATTATGCTTTCAATTGGACTGAAAATGTCAATTTTGTTTGGATATTATATAAACAGAACATCACTGCGAGTAAATACCAATTGCCGTTATACTCGTTGACCAAATTAGTTCATTCGAATATAGCTAATTCTAACTTAATTGTGGATGTGAGTAAATAAATAAACTTCGAAAGTAGCCATATGTAAAGAGGGCTGTGAGGCTTTAAGTCGACAACATCTAATTAAAAAGTAAGAGTCCCTCCAGCCGAGCTAATCAAATCCGGAACGCAATACGTCTCTAATCGTTTTATTGCTATAATTGGAGCTACACGCTTTGATGTAGAGCGGAATGGTAGATTAGCCACTCATCAATGAGTTCAGCGAGCTTGAGCACTCTTGTGCACGTTACCAAGGTTCCTAATACACATGTAAATGGTTCATTTCTATAATTATTAATTTGTGGTACAAAAGCCAAATTTCATACTGTTTCTTAGCCTATTGACTTCCTATTTTCAGGGTATATGGTGTGTTAATAATCTAAATGTATAAAAGTTAAGTGTCATGATGTTTGTCCATGAGGAACTCTGAAACTACTCAAACGATCTTCTTGAATGTTGGCATTTATGTATAATTTGGTCTAACTTGAGAGATAGTATAATTTATATTCCAATTAATGGTCTCAACATTTTTAATTACAAATTAAACGATTGTCAACGTTGATTATTGTTATTAATTGTAAGTTTCATCAGTCTGGAACAGATGGAGCTCTAAATTAGTTTGTTGACAGAAAACTGTAGGACCGACTGTTTTAGATATGTCATAGATAGTGCCACGTTTTAATTTTGAATTTCTTTATCAATTTCAGTTTATTTCACAGCAACGTGTGGCCCCGTCAACTAGTATACCTATATGTTTGCTACTTCCCTGACATACTATCATGTACGTATTACATAAGTTTCTGATTCCGTATCTTACGTACTTAAGTTTGTTACAAATAATCCTAAACCGACTGTTTTATATATCTCATAGATGGCGTCACGTTTTAATTTTGAATTTCTTTTTCAATTCCAGTTTATTTCATGATGCACGTGTTTTATTCAATTCAACATCATCATAGTACTAGTAGTACTAGTAGTATATGTTTGCTACTTCCCTGACATATTACGTATGTATGTATGTATGTACGTATGTACGTATTACGTAAGTTTCTGATTCCGTATCTTACGTACTTAGGTTTGTTACAAATAATTCTAACAAACTTTACTATCTATACTAATATTATAAAGAGGTAAAGTTTGTGACGTTGTGGCGTTGTAAGGGGTAATCTCAGGAACTACTGGTCCGATTTGAATAATTCTTTCAGTGTTATATAGCTCATTCATCGAGAATGATTATAGGCTATATATCATCACGCTAAGGCCAATAGGAGCGGAGTACAGATGAAGAATGTTTCAAAATCGAGATGTTTTATTTTGAGAGCTTCTGCTGTGTGTCAGCGTTAGCCCACAGTAGTATCTATTACTACGCGGACGAAGTCGCGGGCAGGGGCTATAATCTATATACTAATATTATAAAGAGGTAAAGTTTGTGACGTTGTGATGTTGTAGAGGATGTTGTAATCTCAGGAACTACTAAACCGATTTTGAAAATTTAAGAATTTGAGATTTACCAATATAAAGCCACGTTATTTATAAGTGTCATAGGCTAAAAATGGTCGAACGAAAACGTTTCTTACGAACGCTGCCTTAATTATGAGATATATATATGATTGAGTTCTAGAGAAAAGTTGTAGCTTGATAATGCCTATTACCGCCCAACGGAGTGGGCACGGGTCGGCTAGTAATATCTAGTTTTATTATTCTTATTTCGTTTTTCGTTCCACAAAAACGTGACATCCACACTTTAACTCGAAATAGGACATAAGAAGCGAACATCCGATACCTAATTATCGGAGCCGAAGTTGTCTGAATGTAAATTTTAGACTCACTTGTTATTTACTATAACTAGAATCTACGTCTCTGTAACAAAGATAATTGGACTTTGGACCCAGAGAGATATTTTTTAAACAATTGTTTTACCTTTTAAATTTAATAAGATAGTAACACTGTTCTAGACTTTCACAAGCAATAATTGCCTTCCAACTCCAAGTTAAAATTGTTTACAAATAGCTACATTGTAGGTGGAGTAAAACTTGCCCATTAAATTATCTGGCGAGTTAAATTAATCTGGTGCGGCTCTTTTTGTTGGGAAATTAATTAATTTCGTATCTCGACACTTAATATTTTAATCTGTTTTATAATTTAACAAGTTGCACGTTGGATTTTTCATTTTAATTGAAATCGCTTGAACTTTTAATGAAAGGAAACATGGAAAAAGTCGACACATTAACGAGGGGTCGCCGGGAAGTTTACCCTCTTGTCTTAATTAAACATCGAACTTAAATATGCTTTTGTTCTATTGTTTACTTTTTCTATCTGATGTTTAAGATTGAGTTTGAAGATGTTGTTAACAAAAGAGACGAACTCGTATCAGTAATCAATTTTTAACTTTTTTACCAGCGAAAGTTACCAGACTTATGTTTGTCTACTTTTAAATCAATATTTGAGTAATAAAGTTTTTTTTTTAAATAAGACATTGTTCAATAATTCAGTACATTATTCCAAGGGTGTACATTTTAGTTCTCAAATACTATTTCACGTTAATGTAGCAGAAAGCAAGATCTGGATTAACAAAGATGATTATGATACTTCATTTCCTAGGAAATAATAATATCCTAAAAATCCTACGTCAAGGATTATGATTTTATAAAAATCTTCATTCGAAAAATATAACAAGTAATCGCAGCCATCATAAACATTAATATTGTATTGTAGGTAATATACTACTATTATATGTTGTACCATATTGTATATTCAGGAGGTATTTTACAGACGCAAATAATTTAAATGTTGTAGCCGCAGACTAAAGTTCTGCTATATTAATCAGTCGTTCAACGTTCATCCGCTTTATAATAAACGTATAGTCTTAGAGTATATGTGTAGGTTTCTGTATTGATGTCCCACAGTCTCTATCGGGAGCATGACAATAAAGCGACTTTGTAGTTGGCACCTCACAAACAGGTACTATTACCGATCCTCGTGCGTATATTAAATCAACATGGACACTATATATTTTCAATTGTATGTATTTATGTAATTTCACTAGCATCAACTTTTATTCAATATAGTTTAGTAACTTTTGACAGATTTCGTTTTTTCAGCGTATACCAGTGAAAGTTACCAGACGTAAGTTTGTCTACTTTTAAATCAATATTTGAGTATTGAGTAATAAAGTTTTTTTTTAAATAAGACATTGTTCAATAATTCAGCTGAAAGCAAGATCTGGATTAACAAGATGATTATGATACTCCATTTTGCGCGTAATCCTAGGTATAAATACGTCAAGGATTATGATTTTATAAAAATCTTCATTTGATTTTATAACAAGTAATCGCAGCCATCATAAACATTCATATTGTATTGTAGATAATATACTACTATTATATCTTGTACCATATTGTATATTCAGGAGGTATTTTACAGACACAAATAATTTAAATGTTGTAGCCGCAGACTAAAGGTCTGCTATATTAATCAGTCTTTCAACGTTCATCCGCTTTATAATAAACGTATAGTCTTAGAGTATATGGGTAGGTTTCTGTATTGATGTCCCGCAGTCTCTATCGGGAACATGACAATAAAGCGGCTTTGTAGTTGGCATCTCACAAACAGGTACTATTACCGATCCTCGTGCGTATATTAAATCAACATGCACACTATATATTTTCAGTTTCAGTATCCATGCCCGATAGAAATCCATATGTATTCAGTCGACGCCCTTTTTAATATGAAGATAGTTGTAAAAAAGCCTAGCCTAAGTAGCGCAAGCCTACTTAATCATAAAATAATTAATTATAGACTAGGCTTTTAAGTAAATGGACAAGCTATGATTGATATAACTGGATAGTTGCCTCATGTTTATTTTTAAACAAACTGAGATATCACCTCGCGCATCCGTTTCTCAAGTACATTTAATAGCATCTCCTATGGGAAAATTAGGTAATCCTTACAAATGATGGTTTCTCATAAAGTATAACGAGACTTCTAAGTTTAGTTAATCTGTAAATTAAGAGGTAGTGTTCATATACATTGTTGCATATAAAGCTACATACATGAATATGTATACAGTACATTATTAAGTGTTTAGGCTATCTCGGGGATATTTCTACGAGTGTTACATAATGAGCTAACAGTTATCATTTTTATTGTGCACAATAGATTAACGTACTGCTATATTGATTCGCGCGTCACAGTGCGGTCTAGACTTTGTCTAAATCGCATCTTCCGATTTGTAAATCATATTATGCTACAGACAACTTTATGAAAAATCAGACCACAATTATAGACCGTCCTTAAATATAATAGACTCAGAAAATAAAGTTCAACAATGGACACAGAACTATCGAAAAAAAGAAAAAAAAGGATAACGTAGGTATCAATACCTACTTTTAAATGTGAACATTTAAAATTGACTAAACAGTGTTTCCAGTTTTGTCTATTTATTCTGTCTGTTTATTGCTCATAAGAAGACATTTCTGGAACATGCCTTGAGATGTTGAACGATGGCTTATGTTCTGCTTAAGGACCAAAGCTATATGGCGTATATTATTTTGGCCGACGATGTGATAACAGACAAGCACTTATATTATATACACATATGTATTAGATTAAACCACAGCCATGCATGCAATGTCTGCTCTGTTAACCGATCTACAGTTACCTGCTAACATACAGCGACTAACTATCTCGATATAATAACATTCCTGAATATAATTTGCAAGCCTTATAATGAATTTTAATAATTGCATATGTTTATTCATAAATTTCTATAGGTACCATGCCCGTAGAACGACTATACTTTTCAGTTCAACCGCTGTTTCAAATATAAACACCATTATTACAACTACCACTTTGACAGCACTATTTAATTGTATAATTAAATAAACACGTGAAAGTTCGCTTCACCCAATTCGATGGGCAAACTTATCCCAACTCAAGAAGGGAAAGGATTCATTGCAATTAAAATATCCAGAAACACTTGGAACACAAATTACTGTCGGACACAACTTCTTAGTTACATACAAACAGTATTAATGAAAATAGTTTAAACATGAATCCATCTCGCCCTTTCTGTGTACTGTGTGTTGTATCCTGAGTAAGACGAGTTTCCATCTCAGTTCCCAATGATAACAAACATAGAGAACAAACTTCCAGAACGTGAGCCTACTTAAACAATTGATTACTGTCTTGTTACATAGTTTGCCGACGGCAGCCATCGGTTGTGGGATTCGCAAACAAATAATCATTTCTCACAATTATTTCTCTTAGACGGATTATACGAAATAACCATAGACTCTGTAAATATAGACAAAGTTAATGGTAACAGAAAATGTATGTATTTGGGTCAAGGCCTCACGATTGCAAACAATTTCATATTACCAAGTATGTATAGCAACAAGGAAGTGTCCGCTCTTCAAATTTCTCATTATCTACCTGGGACACGTTGTTCTTGAGAGACGACAAAGGACTTCCTGCTTCCTCCCCCTCCTTCATCTATTTTAACAACATTCCTGTCATATTTGTGACATAAGTGGACTGAATAACTTATAGTTTTAATGGCATCCGTGTGTAAGCACACAGCACAAAACATTTATTTACTTAAAACGATTACTCATTAGATATCTAGGAAGAGTACAGAAAATCACAAGGTAAAAAAGTTGTGGTACCAATGATATCATGGGCTAAAGCTAAACAATCACTATTAACGAAAGACATTATTTAAACAGTGGGAAATATACATTTCGTTAAGTATATAGATGCTATATTATACTATGCTATGTATGCATTTATTTATTACATCAAAACACCAAAAAAGGTTTAAACCAGGATATATATAAATTCATACATCTGTAATGAATGGCTCTATACAAGTGCAATCTTAATTATAGGCATTTATTTCTGATTGCATGTTGACCGCGAGTAACATAATGAAAGGGTAGCAAAGAGTATATTTACAAGTTGTACGGATCTATGTTCATTTTTACTTATTTAGTTATATCTATACTAATATATAAAACTGAAGGGTTTGTTTTTTTGTATGGTTGAACGCCCTCATCTCAGGAACTACATGTCCGATTTGAAAAATTCTTTTGGTTTTAGATAGCTAATTTATCAAGGAAGACTACCTAGTCTTGCCATAAATACTGAAACCAAGAAAAAGAATATCTTCTATTGCAAATAACATTTATTACTTTTACAGAGTGTTAGTTTAATACATAAATATAAAACAATTTCAAATATGAAAAAGCTTATTCAAAGTGGTCTCCATTGGCTGCAATACAGTCCTTTAAACGTTGAGGCCAGTTATCAATAGAAGCACGCACTCCTTGGGAAAATTCTTCACTCCCAATCGTAGGGATTATTTTAGGGACTCCAAATTATCATGGCGTTTAGAGCAAGCCGTACTCTCTAAAACTGACCATAAATCATAATCCAGCGGAGTAAGATCGGGACTAGACGACGGCCAGTCTTCAGCTCTGATAAAGTCCGAAACATTCATTTGCAACCAAGACTGCGTAGATCGAGCTTTATGACCCAGCACCGAGTCTTGTTGGAAGGACCATTCTTGGTTATTGAACATGGTGTTGCAGTAAAGCGCACGTCTCACGCGCTTTTTTTACAATAAACAACATATTTTTGATAAATTTCACACGGACGAATGGACGGGTAACACTTCAACGAATAAAAAGAATATGTCACTTGCTACAATTTCGGATATCTGCCGTAAAATTCCCGTTTAAATAGTTCGAGCCGTTTCGGACATAACCCGGAACAAACAAACAAACAGATCGAAAATATAATAATATAAAATAACCGACAAGATTAAAAAAAAAAAATGTTATTTGTAGCCATATCCATTTTCCAAAAAGCTGTTATTTTAATTTTACATACACACACTTTATTTTTATAATACATAATAGATTTCAAATATAAATTTGGAAACAAAACAAACGTAGAATAACCATTTTGAATAGAAACACAAAATAAACTTTAAAAATGTTTGCGATAGTAAGTTACCACGTTACCATGGCAATGTTTATAATACTAACGCTAACACGCAACTAAAAGGAAAAAACAGCCCGATTTTGAAACATTCTTCATTGGCGCTCCGCTCCTGGTCTTAACGTGATGATACTGTTACAATTAAAGATAAACGAAATATTACATTTGAATTTGGAATCTGTCATTTTTATATGATTAGTCTTTGAGTTTTCTCATTTTGGCGCCAATACATTGTACAATATTTTGCGATATTAAAATGGAGTGGGGTAATAAAGAGAACTAAATCGCTGTGATTGCATTACACAAACTAGGTATGGAGCCAAATGCAATATTTAAAACTCTCTATACGCTTGGTATTAGAATCATATAAAAATGACAGATTCCAAATTCAAATGTAATATTTCGTTTATCTTTAATTGTAACAGTATCATCACGTTAAGACCAGGAGCGGAGCGCCAATGAAGAATGTTTCAAAATCGGGCTGTTTTTTCCTTTTAGTTGCGTGTTAGCGTTAGTATTATAAACATTGCCATGGTAACGTGGTAACTTACTATCGCAAACATTTTTAAAGTTTATTTTGTGTTTCTATTCAAAATGGTTATTCTACGTTTGTTTTGTTTCCAAATTTATATTTGAAATCTATTATGTATTATAAAAATAAAGTGTGTGTATGTAAAATTAAAATAACAGCTTTTTGGAAAATGGATATGGCTACAAATAACATTTTTTTTTTTTAATCTTGTCGGTTATTTTATATTATTATATTTTCGATCTGTTTGTTTGTTTGTTCCGGGTTATGTCCGAAACGGCTCGAACTATTTAAACGGGAATTTTACGGCAGATATCCGAAATTGTAGCAAGTGACATATTCTTTTTATTCGTTGAAGTGTTACCCGTCCATTCGTCCGTGTGAAATTTATCAAAAATATGTTGTTTATTGTAAAAAAAGCGCGTGAGACGTGCGCTTTACTGGACTTCAAGAATAAATATACATAATTGAAAGTCATATGTTTGTATGTAATTTAAACTATATTGTCTTTTTGGTCAATTTGGCGGCCATTTTGTTTTATTTACCGCGCTTGCGTCTACATAACTCAGTGATTATAGCAACGTATAAGAAAAACCTAATTATATCGACAATATGGGCATATTATATCTAAATAATAAAAGATTTAACACATATTGTTCTATAATGTATAGCTTAAAATTTTAATTACTTTCTTATATAGTCTAAGTGAGTACTGAGGGTGATATATTGTAGGTTCCAGGTATGTTGCTGATGACAAATCCCATCTCATTCGATATACTGTTATTATTCACATATCAAATGTACACGTTACATATTACTGTCGATGGCGTGCACGTCGTACTTAAAAAATGTTATTGGAAAGCATTTATGTAATGTCGTGTACTCATAATTTTACATTTCTTTAATACATTTTAAAAAAGCGCGTGCGGAGCAGCTGGTAGCAACCAGTTTCTTTATATTTGGTGAGCCTGTTAGTGAAGATGTCTAGATTTAAGATTTTGGATTAAGCATTGTAGTATAATAATATTGTATTTAATAGCGAATAAAGAGCCAAATTTGTTCTGTAATAATTCGTAACAAAAATATAAAACGTGTACTCTCGGCAGCTTCGCAGGAACAGCTACATTAACTTCACTTAGTAGTCCAGATGCCTCTAAAAATTCATTCCTTTGTTTGTACAAACTAGTATTTTACTACTAAAATTTGTGTAAACAACGTCGACACAATTTTTTTGGTCGATTTGGCGAAATAATCAATAAGGCTTACAAGGTTTGCAGAAGCGGACCTAGTCTTCACAAAACCTATATAGATATTTAGTGATGTTTCCCAGCACGAAGGGACCAATACATTACTCAACTATTGATTTGAGATAAGAGACAGCGGGTAAGCAATAATAATCCGCGCGAGCTCCATTCTACGATTCCAGTCTTTTTAAAACAAGTACATATCTGTTTCTTCTTAAATTATACATTAGTAAGATAATCGCTATAATACTGATAATTCCACTCGTGGTGGCCTAGAAATCGTGTATTTGAAATAGAAACTGAAGAAAATTGACTAGCGAAAACATAAAACATCTAATTATTTAGTACCATTATGTTTATTCACATTGCCTAGCATTGTGTATAGATAGATTTTTAAAAACAAAAAGTGAATAATGACAGTATAGGTAGTTCTTAAGTGATACCGCTCCCACTACTACCCCCGGCCGCCTTAAAGTTATTAAGCTCCGAGAAAACGAAATGCCAAGTAAATATCAACACAGTTCTGTTAGTTTAGCAAATATAATACTGTTTCACGTTATTATTTCGCAATAGGTTTCCTTTACGCAAATACAAATGATTTGTATCTGATTATTGTGACTGTTATACGTGACGCTACAGTACATGAGAGCACGAATTCGGATATTGTGTTTATACACACAGGGGTTCAAACCGTACGCTACTTTTATTCGCATAACAACATAATTTTTATGTTGGCCCATACCCAAATGGATAATGTATCAGTAATAAATAACGTTTGAGACAGTTTCATTCCCGTAAACCATCTTAGGAGTGATTCATTGCGAGTAATATCTCTAAACACTTTTTATGTATTCATAGAGTTTTACTCGGGCATTAGTTTGAGCGCCCTGAACTCACGGTTCCAGTATATATCTAATGAGGTAAATTGTTATTTACAAAAAAACGGTGTAACTACGTGCACAGATATTTTATACGTTAAAATAACAAATGAATGCCGTATTTGTTTATAACTCACCTCTCTAATTATATTAACCCCGTTATCGTATAACATGAAAGTTTACAGATGAAAAGTTACATCGACATTGAGCAGGTGAGTTCTGTCATTGGCTTCATTCATATTGATGGGTCAGTAAATATCGTTACGATGGTATTATAAATTTCTTGGGAACATCTCAATAAACTAACGGGGTGGTGGTCCTCTTGTTAAAACTCCATGGAAAGTTTTTGTGGCAAGTCAGAATCCATGCGCCGTGGTATTGTTTTACATGCACTTCACTTGCCCACAATAACCAAACTGTATTACGTAAAACACCACCAATGTTACAAAATATACAGTCAAATAACACAAAATTATGAATAAAATATAAAATTCACTACATGATATTCCAAAATCGCGCCAAAATTGCAATGTCTGTTTTATTAACGTTTTCTTTTTTCAAAACCATTTATAACTGACCTCTCACGTATTACAGACTGTCACACTGACAGATTATTGATTGATTGATTTATTTCTACACGGACTCCAGGCGTATCATGAGAGACGAAGTCTGGTTTTGATATTCCTCTTACAAGATAAGCAAAATAAATTAATGTTTTGATTTATTAACTATTGTTTCTTACACACACTATTACCTATCAACTTCGAAAAATCAAGCATCTTTAGAGTTTTACAGTAGAGAATAATTATTCTTCTTATTCGACGAATGCTTGAAATTTCATTATTGATATATGTAAATATAAGGTTATATAATATTTAAAATAATAATGATGTAAATAACAATATTTATTATGAAAACATGAAGGCCAACCTCTCAGACGATTCACTCCTATTTTTTTTTAAAGTGTGGTAATAACTATAATTCATTAATAGTTTGCAAAGTATTCACAATGTTATGAATCAAAAATGTTAATACTTAAATCCAACTTACACGTTACGCGAACAACTAAACTCAAATTTCATAAAAATTTGAAAATATCAAAACCAACCCGGCTGAGGGCAGGTTATATTAAACTATGATGAAGCCGAGATTAAAGCTCGAGATAAAAACAGTCTACGAGTTAAGCTAGATTAATTAAAATGTTGAGAAAAAAGAAAGTTTACACTATTTATGTCTAGCTTAGTTGCACCCGACTCAGACACGGTCGAGCGACCCTTCGAGCACTCGAACCTAACCACCACTGTACGAGTGTATAATATAATTACTAGTAACTACTAGTATTCGCTGTTAAACCTATTATGCCATACAATGCCTACGCTATCTCAAAGTATAATAATAATGCAGAGTTAAAGATGTGGACATTTTGAACACAAACATAAATGAAAAAACTATTCATAACATCACAAAATTTCAAAATCTAAAGTTGAAAGAAACCTTAATGATATAGTATATGAATACACTGTCAGCATGTCCGTCTGTACGTTTCCGATGTGTAAGAAATACGAGAGGTAAGTAGAAATCCGGCAAATCTCTGTAACGATCCCGGTGGATTCCGCTTGTTTTATGGCGAACATAAAGTAAGTTTATAGCGCTCTTATCAGATGCTTCAGAAAGAGTTCGCTTTCTCTCAATTCCTGGTCGTCAAATCATTTTCATGTTTTATTATTGTATTGCTCAAGAGCTTACGTTTAATGCGTTCAATGGATTAGTACAAAATCGTATGACTATCTTTATAGCAATCTTAAAATGTAATTTTTTACCCCCGCGTCGAGCAGAATGATACGCCTTAATGAGACTCAATAGGTTTCGACATTCAGTTTAAAGACATAAATCTATTTGTTTCTGTTTCGCTGTAAGTAACTTATTTTTTAGAATTTTCTTCGTAGATTTTTTTATTATATAATATATAGTACGATAAAGTGACTGACTATTCTGCAGTGACTGACTAATGACGATAACCACAGTGCAATCCAAAAATAACGGTAACCATTGAGAGGTCTACAATCCATTGCCAGTCGCCACTTTGATATCGGCCTGCAACCCACTCGTTTCGACACAGTGGCTGATCCCGAAACGCGATAAACCAAAAGTAAGTCACTGTGACGTATGTCACACACACACACAGGTGGATCGAACTATGATGATTGAATTGATTATTGATCTGATAATATATTCAGTATCATTGAATACAGATATCTCGGCTTTATTCAACAACTACAAGTAACACGTTGAAGGAATCAATACAATTAACTATAGTTTATGATGACACAACATGATAATCCAAGCGTTCTATTGTAAATATTAATAAAGAAGAATAGAAAAGACCCATAACCGAATCAAAAACTAAAAATAAATTAAAAAAAACGTTTAAACATAAAATTTTGAATATTCGCATAAAATTATCTCGTTATGACTGATATTATGATTTCAGTTTTGAAATAATTTCATATGCAAGCCTCGTGAAGCTCGTATTCATAAATATTGAAATATCCATGTTATCTTAGAGTTAGCCAGAGACCCATGACTCGGTAAAGGTCAGTGTAAAAAATAGCGAATCTCGTATATAATGAGTTCAAATTACCTAATTTATACAATTGCTAATGTGTTTCAAGACTTGTGTATAGTAAATTTCAAGAGTGTATTGTGCGTCCTTTTTACTCATCATATCTCTATATAACAGGTATTTACCTATAAAATTGCCGTTTTGGGGTGTAAGGGGTGTCAAATAACATCTAACACTTGAGACATCCAAGCCAACCTCACCTGCACGTGGTGCACCCTGCTGAATAACGAACGAGGCAATGGCGAAAGCGGGGTGGTAGGGTTTTACAGCCTGACTGGGTCGCAACCACCATGTATATGGCGAAAAAGCCCGTCATAGTAATTCGCTTGCGCGGGTCGCGTTTCGGGATCAGCCTGTGCATATCCAGCTATTCACAGGCCGGTATGACAGCGGCGACCGGCGATGGATAGTATATCCCTCGGTGGTCGCCGTTGTTTTTGGATTGTACTGTGCTTACCATCAGGC
>MU158787.1:77021-87274 GCA_015888305.1 Antheraea pernyi | reverse complement strand
CTTGCACTGCTCAACAGACACACAAATGAAGGAATTTTGAACCGCATTGTTACCTGCGATGTAAAATGGATTCTGTTTGATAACGGCAAGCGCTCAGCAAGTTGGTTGGATCCTGGTTCAGCACCTAAACAAACGAAAACTAGTGCCGCGCCGGTGTGATTCATCACAGCTTCTTACCAAACAGAGTGAGCTTTACTGCAGATATGTAGTGTGAACACAATGATCGAGAAGCTTGCACATCTCCAACCAGCATTGGTCAATCGCTCGTCTCCGCTTCTCCTGCAGGACAACGCGCGACCTCATACTGCACAGCAGACGGTCTCCAAGTCGCAAGAACTGGGGTTGGAAGTTCTCCGTCATCCGCCCTACTCACCAGACCTTGCGCCTACAGACTACTAGTTTTTCCAGAATTTGGATAACTCCTTGGCGGGAAAAAAATTCAATACCCAAGAGGCAGTATAAAATGCCTTTGAAGAATTTGTTGCCTCCCGTCCAGCTGATTTCTTTAAGAAGGGCATCAATAAACTGCCACTGCGTAACACATAAAATTTGATAACATTAAAAATAGTCTATTCTAATCAATCTGAATAGATTAATAATAATAATAATACATATGTGAAAAAGATTTTAAAAACGAAGCAATGATTCTGCAGGTTGTGCCTCTGTGTAGTTGTGTTCATGATCATGATGTAGACAAAATGTATGTTTGCGGTGGTGAGACACACATGCATGTACACAAGTGTCTCTCATGATTAGCTTAATTACCTTCTCTGAGCTAGATTCGCAATGTTGCATTCAAGGCAAAAGCCCAAAACGAGGTTCGGCTACTCTGGCGCCCTTGGGTTTGTTGCCATACATCTGAGAGCCTTAAGCGCTCACCCTATACACTCAGTGAAGCTTTAAAGACGCGACAGGCCAACAGACCAGTTCGTAATAAAATCTTCGATCTCGAGAATCTTCGATTTCTGTCTTTACAAAACCCCCTTTATTTAAATTGAGTAACACTAGGTTCTCAAGTCACGTCTAGAAGGGTAAAATAAATTATTTGGCGGCCGCGGATGCTCGCCGACTACAACATCATAAATATTAAATTATCGGTTATCTGTCGGTTCACAATCCGGAAAGTTCCCTAATTCTGTAAAGGGTTACGCTGACGCTCGACGTCCATATTTAAACCATTTAGTGAATCTAAACAATTTACTGCAAGAGCTACCAGTACTGAGCAGGAATAAATAAGTTGCTTACAATTTCAATAAGCGTAAAGAAGTTCCCACGAAACCCCATTTTTGAAAATCAATTTTGCCAAAACCGTACATTTTTTTTGTTGAAAATAAGAATGAGAATTAAAGATCAACATATTGCGAGTAAGTGCATTAGAAGGTTTATTAATATAAAGTATATGATAAGCTCATACGTTTCTTATTTAATAAGTGTTCCCTATTATTAGGCTCGGGTTAAACCGAAGGCCAAACCGAAGTACCTGCCTCGGGCAGCAATTTAACGGGGCGGCAAGCACTAACTCGTCCAGTATCCAAGGCGTATCACTATCGATTGTCCATTAAATTTTGAATCGCATCTGAACGTGGTGTTTGAAGGTATAATATAACATGATGTGTATCTACTGATGGAATTTCTGTCGCATCTAGATATCTCAAACGCCAGAGGAATCGGGTGTCAATATAGTTTTTACCCAATTCCGAAAAATTCAAACCACGTATTACATATTTTACGGAAAGTTTCAAACGAGAGAACAAATAGCATTTCTGTAGTTGAGCATCAGCTGATCATAAATACTTAAATACCATTTTTTCTTTTATCTTAAAATGTGTAATTTCGACCAATGATATTTTTTATAAGAATTTGAACTTAACACAATTGTGCTTTTAGTTAGTGAAGTTTATAAATATAATCGAAAAACGTCTAACAGTCGCGTTACCAGTTTTTTTTTCTAAACTGGTTCATATCGCTAATATAGAAAGTATATATCGTCATTCTATAAAGTCATTAGAGTAAGTACCTACTTTGAGAACGACCCCATTGACCTAGTGGAAAGAACAAGATGTTGGCCGGTTCTACAGCATACGTCTTTATCGAAACAGAAATAGTATTTAGCGCCTTCATCGTCCAGTATTTTAGAAATTACTGGGAAATATATTGAAGCTCACTAGAGCGATGCTACAGAGTAACCGAGTTAAATACAATTTTCCAGAGAGTATGAAAAATATTAAAATATATTTATTGTATGATAATGCAACCTGGGACGGCGCCGACCCCTCGCCCCGGAACCAGCTTCGTTTAAACACACACATTCACCATGAATGTCATCACAGCACACACGACACGCACCAACACGCTTTTACAGTTTATTTAACGTGGAAAACGTAGATTTACTCGATAGACGGAGAACGAAAGCAACAAATTACCCTCGAAACCGGACTGTGCGGCGAGTGCCGCGCGACTGCTGCGCTCTCCGCTCAGGCGCTCGACGCTCGGCGCTGGGGTCGCGGCCGGCGGCGCCATTACTTTTTTTTAACATTAGACCTGAAAACGAACAAGATTTTACATATTCAAGTAAAGATTTTATGGGGTATGTGTAATTCCATATATTATATTACCACATCATTAACGAAACAAGATTAAATATTTTAGAAAATACATGAAATTACTTTTTTATGAAATAAAATAATTATAACTTTCTTATGAAAAAGAAGAAAAATTATACTTATATTAAAATCCATGGCCTAGTCACTTGTACCTAGGCTAACAATACGGGAACTCACTACAGCGACCATAGGTCTAAATCTATCAGAAATCGCCTCAGTATTGTCGTAGCGCAATCTGTACAGTCACGTAGAATGCAATGTATACATGAAAAGACAAATAGACTTGTTATTGTCGGCAGTGCAGACAAGCTAGTATTTTGTTTTCGATTTGATGCAATGGGAGGTCGGCTTCAGGTAAACTGTGTAACTGATTACTTATAAAATAGTTTAATAATCTAATCACGATTGGTGGAGCATAAAATACGAGATGAATTAGGCAATATCAAACTGATAACTCTATCGGATTTCGGCATCGCAGCCTATTTTATTGGGATCTTGTTAGATGGTAATAGGCGGAAACGCGTTTTGCTGGTAAAAAGAGAATTATACGTAGTGAATTGGTCTCGAAGGCGCCGCCGCGCGCTCCGAATCACTTTTATTTTGTAAAAGGACTCGGCTAATGGATTGCGTTAGATAACTTCTCTACCATTTCAGTCCCCCGGATCGAGTTACCGGTAGCGTCCTTTGTCCTCGACCGCGGCCTTGGTGCGGAGCGAGAGGGGGGGTGAGGGGGGTGCTCGTGCACTTGGAATCGATTAGGCATTCTAATAAAATGCCCAATATAAACATTTTTCGCTAATTCGCTGTTTAAATTTGTCGCAAAATCCGCTTAAAGGCTCGTGCAGGGCTCTGGGAAGCGCACTCCGCCTCAGCACCACTATCAGCAAGTTCAGAGCTCAGTTTTCATCCAACTCTATTACTGAGCTTAGCGATTTATTGCTTTTAATAATTAGAATCAGTTTGTAGCCAGCATGTACTTTGTTTATTTTGTTGCAGTAATTAACTAATCCTATTATTTTAAAATAACCATACCCTGTTAAGTAAAACCGCCCAATGATTACTAAAACAAAGTTTTTTATTTACAGGTAAGTAGGTAACTGATAAGAAAAATGGCTGAATCGAAAAAGAAATGTCGACAGTACAGTGTTGATTATTTAAAATTTGCCATCAAAGGCAGACAAACGATTACCCATATGCCTTTTATGTAACAGAGTTTTGTGCAATGACTCTATGAAACCATCTAAGCTCGAAGATCATTTAAAAAGGTGTTATCCTGATAAAATTGGTAAAAATTTGAAATATTTTCAAACGTTGAAAGACAAATATGAAAAAACACCCACTATGCACAGTATGTTCGTTTCAACGTCTGAAAGTAACGATAGTGGTTTACTGGCATCTTACAATATCTCATTACTTATAGCGAAATCTGAAAAACCGCACACCATTGGAGAACAATTAACTTTACCCGCTGTTGAAGAGGTTGTAAAAACTGTTCTCCACCAATCCCCATTTGACGTACTCAAAAGAATTTCTTTGAGTAACAACACTGTACAAAGACGAATTGATGAAATGAGCTCTGATATTGAAAGTTTCTTGTGTAATTATCTGCAAACAACTCATTTTTCTATTCAACTTTACCTAGAAATGAAGCGTTATTTTATTAGCATATGTTCGATTTTTCATGAAGATAAAGGTGAATCAATATTTAATGTCCTGAGTGATTTTTTAAAGGAAAAATCGATTCCATTCACAAACGTTTCTTCGGTGGCAACAGATGGAGCTCCTGCCATGGTCGGGCGATATCATGGGTTTATAAGTCATCTTAAAAGAATTATCAAAAAACTCTTTATTTAATTTAGGCCCTGAGAAGGCACTTATGAACGTCAAAACTACCACCGGTTCGGAAAACAATCCAGTCATCGAGAAGAACCGGCAAGAAACTTTTTGAAGGTGGTAGAGCCACGCTGTAGCTATTACTAGTTTCAGCATGAATGGGTCGGCTCGTCCGGGGTAGTACCACCCGACCCACAGAACACCGACGTGAAGTAACTATGCTTGCATTGTTGCGTTTCGTTCGGTTAGTGAGAGCGCTGTAGGCCCACCTCCTTTCCCCCTTTCCCTTCCCCTGTCTCCTTTCCCTATCTTTCCCCCATATACAGGCTGGCAACGCACTTGCGACTACCCTGGTGTTGCTAGTTCTATGGATGGTGGTAATCACGTAACATCAGGTGACCCATCTGTTCGTTTGCCACCATTTGACATAAAAAAAACACCTTAATAAAATTAATATCCTTCTCTTAAAATAATACTATTAATACCGGTATATAAATAACTCAACAAATAACTTAACCACATAAAAATATATAAATGACGATCGCCATCTCTCACATATTGATCCACCCTGTAATAGCTTTTATGTATAAGACCCGCTTGACATAACACTTGAACTTACTATCTGGCAAATCGGTAATGTTAATTGGGACTTTGTTATAAAATCTAACACTATTACCTAAAAAACTGTTAATGGTCTTAGTGAGCCTGAAATATGGAGTGACCACTTTGTTATTGTTTCTAGTATTTACATTGTGTCGGTTTTATACTAAATCTTTTTTTTCGAAAACTGTTAAATCTAATCTTCACATTTTTTGTCGTGTTTTGGGAATATGGTAGTATTGAACCTGCAGGGGGTCCACCGGAACCAGTAAAATATTTAAATGGGGTCTATGAGAAAAAAAGTTAGTGAACCTCTGTTCTAGACGAATGTTCACGGGGATTGTGTATGTAACTTGAGCAACATATAAGCTTTATTTCATCTAAATATTATATTCATATAAATATCTTTTATTGGTTTCAGTATGAATGGGTCGGCTCGCCCGGGGTAGTACCACCCTCTCATAGAAAACCGACGTGAAGTAACAGTGCTTGCATTGTTGCGTTTCGTTCGGTCAGTGAGAGCGCCGGAGACCCATCTCCCCTCCCTTCTCCTCTCTCCTCTCCCTTTCCCTCCCCTAACCCTTCGCTAAGAAAGATGGCAACGCACTTGCGACTCCTCTGGGGTTGTTAGTGTCCATGGATGGTGGTGATCACTTAACAGCAGGTGAACCACCTGTTCGTTTGCCACCTATGACATAAAAAAAAAAATCTAAATTGGTTTACGAAAATAAAGCATCTTATTTTGAAGTTTTAGCGATCTGCTCAGCTTATACGATTTGTAGGAAAGTCGAAAAGTCATGCTTCATTAGTTGATTTACAGACACTCCGCGTCAGTTGCGGTTCCCACGAGCAGCTGAATTGACTGTCTCGTGTACTACAGAAGTAATAACCTCTTTGTGCATATCCTCAAGCGCACAAACATTAAAAAGTCTACGAAGTCACAATCGCTGCTAGTTATAAATAATATCCTACGGATGTTGGAGATTATTAAAAGAAATTCTGAAGGCTTCTATAGTTCTCGCCTTCTCTTTAATTCTTTGGTTCGCTGCCAACTCGAGTTCGACAGTACTCTTTGGAATTCAGTTTAGTTTGTCCATTCACAGTGCATATCATATCGAATCCTGTACAATGAATGCACTTTTACAAAATATCTAGTTTATACTACCCAAGATATTTCCCAAATCAACTCGCATATCACGCACTCGACAGGTTTTCGCTATAACAATTTTGTGCAACAATGAAAGTTATATGATTTAGTTTTCCTTGATAACTTAATATGAGAGTGAATACTGACGGAAATATACAAAATTAATTAATACCTTATAAAGTCATTAATATTTTTTTCATATTAATTACTCAGAAACCGGGATGCTTTCTCTTCTTTAAAATAAAATATTATGCGCTGTTGCACGGATTTACATTTGCTGAAAGGGTACATACAGTTCCTAAATTACCAGATCTTGAAATCTTCTTTTAACCCTTTCTAAACTATATAAAACAATATCCTGACACCATTTAATATAAAAATCGATATTAGTAACATGTTAATTTGGTTTCAACTACTCTACATACATAATTTAATTTTGAGTTGATTCCGTTTAACATTTTGTTAAGTTTTTACGTCTCTAACCTGTTTTCGTCAATAAAAATAACTATTTTAATTGTATCGGCACTAAATAAATAGTGTACACGGTGAGTATTGTACAAAAACCTTATACTACGGTATCACCATTACAAATACTGTGTCATTTAATATACCTAATATAGTGCACCGGCAGAGACCGTTGCACTTCCCGCCTCGAAATCTAGTCTCCAGTCTCATTGTGGCTAGTAGTGTTTCCCAAATTCAGGACCAAGACGGGACTTAACTTGGTCTTGCGTCAATACACCTGGTCTTAGTCTTGCAGCAAGAGTCTTGCAAATCTTGCTATTACCTTGCTATTGTTATCACCGGAGGCCCACCTCCCTTCCCCCTTTCCTTTTCCCTCCCCCATTCCCTACTCCCCCTCCACCGTCCCCCTTTACACAGGCTGGCAACGCACTTGCGACTCCCCTGGTGTTGAAAAAGTCTATGGACAGTGGTGTTCACTTAACATCAGATGACCCACGTGTTCGTTTGCCACCTCTTGATATAAAAAAAAACCTATTTGTCTTTCGCTCTTTATTAAACACGTTAGGTTAAGCCTTAGAACAATCCAACAGATAGGTAGATTTTTAACTTATATTTACATATACATAGTAAAGTCCCATCAAATTAACTAAATTCATAGTGAACATGTTTTCACAGACTATTTGCTAGAATAAAAATATGCAATTCCTTCTCGTAGAAATATAGTGGATGCTTCCTTAAACCTGAAGCTTTTGTATTTATTTTAATACTGACACTTTAGAAATAACTATCTGAATCGCAGAAATTATTTCGAAAACCTCATTCAATTTACTTTTACATCTTAGAGTGTCTTCATAGGATGCTACAAATCTCCGATTAGAACTAATTGAATCTTCGTCACTCATGTTAAATTGTAAATTTATTAATCTGAGAACAATTATAATTCTCTGAACTCGAAGCGAAGTATATATAAATTTAATCGAATGGGTTAGTTAATGTTAATCTAAATTGGCTCTACTTTTTATGTTTCTGTGAAAAAAATTGTTGCAGGTGTCTTGAAATAAGAAATAAAATACATTTCATTCATTTTTAGCAATGTCTCTGCTAAAGTATTATGTTCACGATAAAATTTTACTTAGAAATTCATAAAGCATATTCACGAGTAACATTTAATCTTAGTTTCCTTAAAATCGGTTCAATATTTCAAAAATTATTGTAATTTTAATGACGACGCGACTTAAGTACGAGAGAAAAGTATATAAGTGAATGGACTTTATACATTCAGACGATCTTATTAGTCACTGTTTCTAACATTAGGTTCCATGCGGACGGAGCCGCGCGAACAGCTAGTTAAAAAAGGTGATGAGTATTCATTGATAAACATAATGATTATTCGGAATATTAAAAACAGAAATGTATGCTATGTAGCTATGTAGTACCTTCTTACCTAATAATAAAATGTATCTACGTGTTTGCATTATGTTCCTCTTTTGATGAAATTAACCTATATTAATTATTGAATTTAACTGATCCATGCTGATGTTGTATTTACGTATCTACTAGCTATATAGTGTACCTATTTACGATATAAGTCGATACATAGTAAATGTTTTTATAGTTTGCTATAAAGGTAGGTAATAATGTGGATTGCCCTGGCTGGTGGTGTGCCCTGGCTGGTGGTGTGCCCTGGCTGGTGGTGTGCCCTGGCTGGTGGTGTAAGTGCTGCGGAGTCTGTTGCTGGCTCTGCCGCGGGCTCCGCAACTGTCTCAGTTGCCAACTCCGCTGCTGGTTCCTTGCCCAGCTCTGATGCGGAGATGGAGATGCTAGACGTGGACGTCCTAGACGCCCAGAAACTGAAGGCTCTCGCCGGCTCGAAGATTGCTTGCATCTTTGAGACGGTGAAGAAGTCTAACAACCTGCAGACCCCATGCATTAAGGCCTTGAAAGGCGCTGCTATGACCCTGCAGGAGGTTGTGGAGGCCCTTGCCGAGCGCACAGAGGGGGAGGAGATTAGAAAGCTTCAAAGAGAAATGAAAAATCTCCGCCGCCAGGTCGATGACTTAAAGGCGGAGAATAAGGCTTGGAAGCAGGAGACAAATGCCAAGAAGCAGATGCCTCCGCCTGCTCCTCCCATGCCGGCAACGGCAGAGCCTCTGTGGGAGCAGGCTCTTGCGGAAGCGGTGTCTCGCATCCACAGCTCTCTCCACACGTTATTCAGCAACATGCTGAATGCACGTCTGGAGAGTTTGGAGGGTCGTCTGCCTCCAGAGGCGCCCATTCGCCCGCCTTTGGCGGCGGATAGGAAGAAGGGTGGCGCGGCCAGCGCGGCGAAGACCGCGCCGGTTGCGAAGGCGCCTCCGGCCCCGGTGGTTGCCCCACTGGGCATAAACTGGGCCGAATTACCGGTCCCAGCGGCGGTGACGGATGGCGCGGCGTGGTCCACCGTTGTGGGCCGCAAGAAGAAGGCGACAAGGGCCAGGCAGCCGCGCCGAAGGCCCCAACCACGGCTCCCAAGACCACGCCTGCGAGGCAGAAGCTGCCGTCAGCCCCCAAATCGGCAGCGGTCAACTTGACCCTGCAGGATGCCGCAGCCAGCAAGGGGGTTGGCTATAGGGAGATCTTGATGAAGGCGCGCGAGCACGTGACCTTACCCGACATGGGCATAGCAGATGTGCGGGTGAGGCCAACGGCCACGGGGGCCCGGAAAATTGAACTACCGGGCCAGAGTAAGGAGAAGGCCACCGAATTGGCCCGGAAGTTGGAGAAGGCCCTGGACGGATTCGCCACGGTCGTCGTCCCGACCAAAAAGGCGGACATCCGAATAGTCGGTCTCGACGATTCGGTGTCCCGGGACGAAGTCCTGGCGATCGTGGCGGCGAAGGCCAACTGCAGGGTGGCGGAGGTAAAGGTGGGCGATGTAAAAAAGAACTGGGGGGGTCTAGGTGCCGTGCACATGACGCTCCCCGCGGCGGCGGCTAGGGAGCTTGTGCAGGCTGGCAAGCTCCTGGTCGGGTGGAGCGTCGTGCGCGTGCAGCTGCTGGACGAGAAGCCCATGCGCTGCTATAAGTGTATGGGCTTGGGGCACACCCGCCCCCTGTGCCCTTCCTCGTCCAGCAGGGGTGACGGTTGTTACCGTTGCGGCGCGGCGGGCCATAAAACGGCCGAGTGCAAGGCGGAGGTGGCTCGCTGCGCCGTATGCGCGGATGCGGGAAGGCCCTTGGGGCATGTAATGGGGAGCCGCAACTGTCGGCCTCCCACCACGAAGGGTAGGGACTTCCCAGCAGTGGGAACAGCCCCGAAGGCGGTCACCGCCAGTCAGGAGGAAGTTGCTATGGACCAGTGATGGAGCACACCACTTGCAACTTCCTCCAGGCGAACCTGAACCACTCCGCCGCTGCACAGGATTTGTTCGTGCAGTCAGCGGTGGAGTGGGGTATCGGGCTCGCGGTCGCCGCGGAGCCGTACTATGTTCCCTCCCAGCCGCAGTGGGCTGGGGATCGGGCTGGCTCCGTGGCGATCGTGGCCGGTCGAGGTTCGTCCTTGGTGACTAGAGAAAGTGGGGACGGGTTCGTGACAGCCGTCTGGGGAGAGTACGCCATTGTGGGAGC
>MU158787.1:53761-65596 GCA_015888305.1 Antheraea pernyi | reverse complement strand
CGCCTGCCACGAGTGCGGCGCTGAGGAAGATACCGCGCAGCACACGCTGTCTGAGTGTGCTGCGTGGGGGGAGCAGCGCCGCATCCTGGCGGCGGCGGTGGGAACGGACTTATCGCTGCCGAGCGTGGTTTCGGCCATGCTTGGCAGCGAACAGGCTTGGCGAGCGATGGCCTCCTTCTGCGAGGAGGTCATCTGGCAGAAAGAGCACGCGGAGAGGGCCCGCGAGGCAGACCCTCAAAGTGGCCCTCTCCGCCAAAGGAGAATAGGCGGGAGGAGGCGGCGCTTTGCCCAACACCGGGTACACACCGGCTGCCCCCCCTCGTCCGCCGGACCTGTGCAATGAGGAGATGGGCCCTCCGGCCCATCCCCTCAGGTCCGGCTACGGTGGCGGGAGGAGTTGGGCAAAGCGCCGCCTCCTCCCGCCTATTCTCCTTTGGCGGAGAGGGCCACTTTGAGGGTCTGCCTCGCGGGCCCTCTCCGCGTGCTCTTTGCGTATACATAAGGGATTTACCCACGTTAAAAAAAAAAGGTAATAATGTGGATTATGACTAGCTTATGCTTGCGACTTCGCTCGCATGAATGTAGAGAGGTTATTATCCTTTAAAAATTCTATCTTTTTCTTAGTGAAAGTATCCTGAGTTATTTTCTGTACGGAGTATAATGTCTAGGCAAATTTTTATGATGATCGATAAAGTAGTTACGACGTGAGCGCGTAAATAAACTCCTAATCACATTTATAAGATTAGGGTTTTTACAATAAATTATTATAGTACCTACCTATCCTTACGATTACAATATTCCTTGTGAGGACAACATAATATGTATTCGTATCGGTCATGAGTAACTAGAAACTTAGTTTATTCTTTGGAACATCGGCGAACTTTCAGCCGCAACAATCAAACAGTGTATGCGGTGATACACTTGTCGCACAGTCTACCAATATAGCGGCGCGGCGTCTTTGTCAATAAATTGTCGAATAAACAATCATAATTGCTATTCGACCCATTGCTAATCAAAAAATCGCATAACATAAATTGTTATTATACTGGATCTATTGTGTTATTTTGAAACTTTTAAATAAAATAAATCATATTGTTTGGGACATAAACCCGTATTTGTTTAAATTTATTAGTTAAAATTGTTTGTGCGTTAGATGGAATGAATCGTAATTTTGATACCAATACTAGAAAAAGTGTATCAACATCGATATTGAAACCAAATACTCAATAATGTTCAAATTTGACTTAAATGCAAGACTGCAAAAGTCTTGCAGACCTAGTCTCGTCTTGCAATAGTCTTGCAGGGATTAGTATTGTTATTGGTCTTGCCTAGGATTCGCCTGTCTTCGACTTTTTTTTTATTGTAGCACTATGCCTGATGGCAAGTACAGTACAATCCAAAAACAATGGCAACAACCGAGTGACACACTATTCATTACCGGTCGCCGCTGTCATGCCGGCCTGTGAAACGCTGGATATGCAGAGGCTGATCCCGAAACGCGACCCGCAGAAGCGACTCACTATGACGGGCTGTTTCGCCATATACATGGTGGTTGCGACCCAGCCAGGCTGTAAAAGACTACCACCCCGCTTTTGCCATTGCCTCGTTCGTTATTCAGCAGGGTGCACCACGTGCAGGTGAGGTTGGCTTGGATGTCTCAAGTCTTATAATATTATTCGACACCCCATACACCCCAAAAAACGCAAGAACACTGCAAGAGATTTTGGGCAACACTAGTGGCTAGAGAGTTTAAGCACCATGTCGAACTGATTTAATTACATCCATTTTTTGAGATATTTTAAGACTACTATTGTTCAATCATCTGATGTGTATTTGTAAAGTGAACATCAATATTTAATGGAAAAAAATGCTCATTTCAGATAAACTTTGTAGCGATTTTAATAAAGTTCATCCGTTATATTTTTACTTTTCAATTAAAGATAATAATATGTTGTTTATTCTCGCGGAATCATCTCTAGCCATCTCTGACACGAATCTAAACAAATTTATGATAAACATTTATAGTCCTTCAGGTGCTTCACTGTGAAACGGTACCTTTGAATTATTTAACTACGAACGTAACTTTTCCATCCTTAGTCAGCCCTTCATAAAGATAATATAAAAATTTAATAGCACTTCTCATAAATTTTACTTTAAGACGCAATAACTAAGTTTTATTAATAAGTGCTTTGGGAATAGCTACGCCGCCTGTCGCCTCTCGCCTCTCGCCTGTCGCCTGTCGCCTCTCGCCTGTCCCCACTACATTGTTCTGGTTATCTTATACTGACTACACGAGTACTTATTATATTTTATAACGTATCTATATCAAAACTTAAAAATCTTACATTAATATTATAATTAATAAAAACAGTGTTAAAAATATAACCTGCGTTATATTCCCATGCCTAGTTGAAGTGAATGCGTTTCAGCGTTTTTTCTGCAGTCGATTCCTCATTAAAGAATTTTCGTTTGATTCCCAGATTGTTGAGCCTCTACGTACATTATGTCCGTTGATATTATGTATGTAACTTCCGCGACGCAGAGCTTGATCCTTAGATCGGAAGTGAAAATATATATACATTGTTCCACTCATAAATAACATTATTTTGTATAAAATATGGATAACTATGATATTTTCGTTGTATAAATAATAAAACGTTTAAAATAAATAAAATAAAAAAACAATCACGATCCACAGGATTCAATAAATGTGTTTGATAACTGCGGCGTTATATCACAGGAATATTAGTATATTTGGATATCAAACAAATATGTACCTCGCTCGATACATTCAAGCAATGGTTATATAATGAAAACACTCGTATGAGTAAATAATCTATCTTTGGATTGTCAAAAACAATTACTTGAATAAGACAGACCGAAGCGAAACCTGTCGTGGCGCGGCGCACGAGACAGCGCCCTCTACATGTCATCCTTCACATGCTTTAAAATAAAATGAGTATAGTATTGTTCGGGTCCGGGCTCTATTGGGTTATGGATAAATCTATTTCGGCGCGTTTGATCCCGGGACTCTTTCTATTCTATTTACATAATTTTAGTGTAATATGAAACTTGTCAGTTTTTCAATGTCGTGACAAATTTCATATTTTATGCTTACTGTGTTCACTAAAACATTTGTTTATTGTGATACACTTACAGATTAGAATAAAAAAATGTCATAAACTGTTGGCTGCGAATAGTTTCAAAGACATTACTAAATAAGCAAGATAACTAATACCTCTTTATTATACAATGTGACAATAACGTTTATATATCAATAATGAATTATTAGACTTGTCAATTTGTCTTTATAAACCGTCGATTGATGATGATTATATTGTTAGGTATTACATTGTTTTCTATTGTATCGTAATGTGGAACAATGACACGATATTTAAATGAATATTCGTTATTCAGATGATAATATCGAGCATGAGCAACGTGAAGTCACTGAACGAACGGATATGGAAGCAACAATTATGCTCTTTACAAAGTTAATCTCGTATGAGATTGAAACTTGCGGCCTGTGAACAGATAAACTGTTCCGAGAATAAAATGGGTAACTACGATAACATTACAAAATTAATATAATATTATCTGAGTGAGCTTCGGAGAGAAGCAGCGAACCTCAACCAACACTGCACGTGAGAGATAGTAGAGAGCGCAGTCCTCTCCACAACCCTCTAAGTACTCTAATTTATTCCTTTATTGATAAATATAGTGAACGCAGACTCATTCCCAGGGTTGCCCGCGTACAACAAATTATTTAATACTCGGGTACCTACCCGGTATGTTGGCAGACCTAAATAAACAGTGTTCTAGAGAGATAACTGGGATTTGTGTCAAGTTTCAATTTGTTAATCCTTACATTGTTTTGAGAATTGTCGTTGGCATCGATTTTCTATGGACAGTTACTTTTTCGGAATACATAATAGTAATATAATCTATATTTAAATAGGCGAAAACAAAACAGTTCAGTACATCTCCACTGTTTGTTCAACCGATTTATTTGTTATTGTTTTCAAATCAAATTCAACGCGTCAAGATTTGTACGTAAATATTTTTTATAAACAGCTAATAATCTTAGAGTTTGTTTCCGAATATTATGTCAACACAATTCATTGTCAAATGTTACTCGTTGCCCCGTCGCCCCGGTCAACCCTTCCCCCAAACTCAGGCTGGCAACGCACTTTCGACTCCTCCGGTGTTGTTAGTGTCCATGGACGGTGGTGATCACTTAATATCAGGTGACCCACAGGTTCGTTTGCCAAATATGACATTTAAAAAAAATGTCTACATAATCATTATTTATATTGAAAGATCCTCTATTCGTAGTAAAGCTCCGCCGCAAACACCACGTCATCCGAATCAATTGTCATGTATCAGAGTAGGTACCTAGGAATATAAATAAATTGTGTTGTTACAAAAACACTTAAAAATCCGTCGTCTTTCCCCACGACTACCCAAAACGAACCGCGCCCTTTGGCGGCCAAGCCACGTCAACTGCTTACGTGTAAGAGTGTGAACAAAGGGTCTTCGAAAAATGTAATAAAGTATTATTTGTAAGAGTGGTAGAGCCACGCTGAAGCTATTATTGGTTTCAACATGAATGGGTCGGCTCGTCTGGGGTAGTACCACCCTCTCATAGAAAACCGACGTGAAGTAACAGTGCTTGCCATTGTTGCATTTCGTTCGGTCAGTGAGAGTGCCGGAGGACCACCTCTGCCCCGTCGCCCCGGTCAACCCTTCCCCCAAACTCAGGCTGGCAACGCACTTTCGACTCCTCCGGTGTTGTTAGTGTCCATGGACGGTGGTGATCACTTAATATCAGGTGACCCACAAGTTCGTTTGCCAAATATGACATTTAAAAAAAATGTCTACATAATCATTATTTATATTGAAAGATCCTCTATTCGTAGTAAAGCATCGGTACCACGTGTAGGAAGTACAAACATATCTTTAAATTAGTATCACTATATCAGCAAGGTAATTCGAGGTACGCTTTATATTTTCTTATTTTGTATATTTTTAAGAATGATTAGATTATATTTATTTGAAACCGACGAAAAGTCATACGTATGAACGGTCCTCCTGCTTATTATAACAAAGCAAACCCGTCCAAGTCGGCAATTACCTACCAAGTAGGTCATGTTAGCATTGTTTGTCTTACGAGAGTTTCAAGATGAATGTGAGCATTGTCTCTTAGGTGTACTCTCCAGCAAACTGCCTCTGTACTGGGAGTCCGGCTCACGACGGCCAACCGCGCTGCAAACAGAACTTTCTGAAAGTAAACTTTTAGAACTTTGTAAAGTTTCATGCTTCAGAGAGATCTCTGTACAGTGTGTGTGGGGGGGGGGCATGCTCGTTGTTTAACGTACGTAAACAATAGCTGCACTCTGAGCCATTTAAGATATTAATCTGTGTAATGGCGATGCGCCCAGCTGCATACACTCTGCCTGCCCCGCGCCAACACCGTCAACACTCAGGTCTCACTCTTCGCCCGATTGTTTGTGCTAACTTTATAATCATGTAAATGCAATTACAAAGACAAATAATCGAGATTTATTTGAATCACCTATTGTTCAGTCTGAATATCTCCTTTGTTGATTCAGAGACGTAGACGCAATGTTTAACTTAGATTCGAAAGGATAAACGAATAGCAGCTACATCAACAGACACGTCTCGTGATGTTAGACAAACTTTTCAGCTCTATATAAATAACGACTTTTTTTGTCGGTTTCAAAAAGCAAAATTCTGTTGAAAACATGTAAAAACAACGTACATACTAATTTAACCAAGGACGTGTCCTTATAGGCCGCTTACGCTTCCTTGTAGTTATCGGAGGCGCGCCTCGCTCAGTTCTGCCAGTTCTGGTTCAGGCCACGGTACCGGCTCGGTGGTTTCTCACTTCTCGTTGAAAGACGGGACAAAATAAAGCGTTGTTGGAGGGATGGGTTAACGTAGGTCAGCGGCTTCCCTCTTGAGCGATCGCACTGGTGTGCGGGGTGAAACCGGGGTATTTGTCGGTGGCAGTTGTGTGGGTAATGCCAGAACTGCTGTCACCGGCGTGACACTGTGCTGGCCCACGTTTTCCTTACCACACCTCAAGGGGATTAAATTATGATTTAAGTTACGTCTAAGAAAATGTATAGATATTCTAGAAAAAGTTAAACGGCCCCCTCCCCCGCATGTGGGCACTAACTATCAGCCATCACAATTAACAATTATACGCGTTTGTCAATTATATCATAGGGGATGGCGAATGGCAGCGAAATTATGTTAATTCTTAACAAATAAACTTCTATTAATCTAAGTAAAATCTTGCGAGAGTTGCGAGAAAAATTGTAAATATTAATGTTAAATACTAAATTAAATACTAATTAATAACTACATAGTTGCGCCGCTTTATATATATTTTAAATTTCCGCAATATTGTGATCAGTTCGCGAACCATCTATCCCGTTCAGTATCCCTTCCATTCCAAGGCACATGCTCACGTTCATTAGCGCGACGAACACACCAAAGACGTCACCGCGCCGCGTGCTAAAACAGTTTGATTTTTCGCTTGGTCGAATGAGTAGGAATAAACGCATCGCCCCGCATATAGTGCGTGCCGACACACTTTATAATCAATAATTGTTTTGTGAGACTCTTTGAATCTAGACTTTAGTGTCCGCCAGTGATGGAGAAAAATCTGTGGAGTGCTTCGAGAACAAACATCTAGCCGGCTTGACACGTGAAACTGCAACGCCACGAGGTATGTGCCAATTTCCTTCCCAGTCTTGTCTCCATAGTCATATCTGATCACAATATAGTTTAGTATCAAAATTAGCACAAATACAGGCCATTCATATAACATAGAAACACCCCTTCAATGGCGTCGAGAACGCAACGTCGCCACCAACTACAATTATGTGCGCGTAGTAAGTATAAATAAGAATATATCGGTATGTTTTTGCTTTGTAACACATTATTTGAAGAAAAAGACATTGAGATGAGCAAAGCTGTGTAGGAATCGCGGGATGCGGCAACTAATGTACATTTTGCGTGTCGTTACGTCCGCGTCGAGTCGTGTCTATTCTCTCATGCGCGGAAGCATATCAAATTCTTCCGGGAACAACAACTTATAAGTGTAAACGACATCGTATGCACAAACATGCGACAATATTTTCTTTACTAGTGAAAAGCTTTTACATTATTCTAATAATAGAAACAATCAATTAATGCTGGTCCCGACTCTCTTACTTAGTTAAGAGGCGGCATCTCCCCGAAGGGATTCCCTACATTTATTTATTAAATGAAAACAAAAGGTTTGAAACTTTAATAAATCCCAGAGAGCCCGTTAGTCCGTACTGGATCGCGATAAACATTAAAAATCTGATAAGACTTGTTTCTTATAAAATAGGATTATAAGTAGATTTACTTGTTTATTTATTTTAAGCACTTCATCCAATTTTATAAAGTTAATAAGAACTATTTATTTTGTAGCTGTTACCTTCAGATTAGCGGATTTAATAGTAATAAGCATTGCCACAAACGAAATGTGAAATGACCTTACCTTGCCTTATAAATAAAACTGTAATTATATATAACATACCGTACTAGTATAAATTCTGGTAAGTTGAAGCAGAATGCTGCTTACTGTGTATTCGTCTATCATCGTCTATAGTTATCCAAATTCTGGAAAAAGTAGTAGTCTGTAGGTGCAAGGTCTGGTGAGTAGGTCGGACGACGGAGAACTTCCAACCCCAATTCTTGCAACTTGGAGACCGTCTGCTGTGCAGTATGAGGTTGCGCGTTGTCGTGCAGGAGCAGCGGAGACGAGCGATTGTACAATGCTGGTTGGAGATGTGCCAGCTTCTCCATCATTGTGTTCAGTTCTTCACAGTACACATCTGCAGTAATGCTCACCCCGTTTGGTAAGAAGCTGTGATGAATCACACCGGCGCTAGACCACCAATCAGTGACCATCACCTTTCTAGGGGTAAGTTTTCGTTTAGGGCATTGTTTAGGTGCTGAACCAGGATCCAACCAACTTGCTGAGCGCTTGCGGTTATCAAACAGAATCCATTTTTAATGGCAGGTAATAATGCGGTTCAAAATTCCTTCATTTGTGTGTCTGTTGAGCAGTGCAAGGTACGTCTCGACGTGTACTTCGCGCTGGCGATCATTGTGTTCGTGGGGCACCCATTTGTCAAGCTTTTTTACCTTGCCAATTTGACGCGAAAGGACCAATATTGTTTCGACGCTAACGTCGAAAGCTGCTGCTAATTCAGCCGTATAATGTGTATCATCAGCTTCCACAATCGTCTTTAATTCGTCATTGTCGACCAAAATCTTTGGACGACTGCGAGGTTCATTTTTCAGGTCGAAATTCCCAGAACGGAAGCGAGCAAACCAATAACAGGTGGTGCGTTGGTTTGTAGTGTTAGCTCCGTAAACGTCGTTGATGTTGCGTACCTCTTGTGCCGCGTTGCTGCCACGAAGGTACTCATATTCCATAATTACTCGAATTTTTAACGTATAACGTATGATGACAAAAAAGATTGAAATGCGATGAAAATGTAACACTAATCAATAAACAAATGACTACTTTCGGAAAAAGAATTTCATGTTTTTAAAATAAAATTAATTTGAACTTAGAATTCGTAGCCAAACAAAAATTATTTTGATTTGAAATGGCCAGTACTGCAGAACGGCAATTTCATAGGTAAAGACCTATTATATATGGAAGACATGTACTCATTCCGTTATAATTTATGATAATCGTTGTGGATGAGAATAAAAGTCTGTTCATAGGAGTTGCGGCATTTCCACCGGCGCACCGCGCTACCGCGTCGCCGGAAGACGCTACTCGAGTATTACACATCTTCTGATATGTCGTCAGTAGGCACTGGTCAACTCATTTATTTACATCAATTCGCACAAAAGTCTATTAATTCTACATCATTTGTTTCTCACTTTCTTTCAGCACAACTTTAAAATAATGCTCATCATTATGAAGGCTTTTTACACTGACGTATTTATTCTCTCGTTTACCATGTTTGCAGGTAGTGAGCGCGGAACTCGGTTCTCCTTAATAAAATACAACCTCTACCTTCGAGTCAAGAGTTCATGACTAAGAACCTACTAACACAATGCTCTGTTGTAATGTACATAGATACGTGATTGATATTAAATAATTTCAAGTGGGGTTTATATGAAATTATTAAAGTTTAAGAATATCAAATTAAAAAGCGTTTACGAGATTGACGTAATATTTAGAGCCAAACACAAACACAACGCCAACTGCAAATAATTATAGTGAATTTAATAATAAAACCAAATAAGAAACGGAGTACTGAGTTCTCAATGATTATTGATTCCAAGGATAGGCGGAGTGAGCACGCATTTTTATCAACTCAGGCCGACACCCGCAGGAGCAGCCGTGATGAACGATCACCGCGGATAATGATATTTTTACACCATTAGTTGCAGGAAGATTATATTCACAATTACTGTGGTGCCATTATGAAAAGGAAAATTCATTTCTTTTTTCTTTTGATATTCCCTCGCTTGTACTTCCTTAAAAATACGAATTAACATATTATACACTAGCTGTACCCGCAGCTCCGCACGCGTTTTTTAAAAATCGTATTAAAGAATTATAAAATTGTGAGACTATGTACAATTATAGAAATGCTCTTTAAAGACAATTGTAAGTACGACGCGTACGCCACTAAAAGTAACATGTAACGTGTACATTAGATATATAAATACTAACAGCCTGCCAAATTAGATTTGTCATCAGCAACATATTTGGAACCGTAACCCACCATTTAACTACCTCAGTGCTCACTTACACTGTATAAGGAACTAATGTAACAATAACTTAAAATATTATTATAAAGATTTACATTTACATTCGGTTTAATATACATTGCCATTATAATTAAGATTTTGTGACTATACAAAAATAAACGCTTGTCTGTTCGGTAAGAATTTGTATTATGGAACTATTTACACGATACGTTTATAATCTAAGATCTTATTAGGAAGACCTCTATATCATTAAAGTTATTAATAATTATAATATCGAATTGTAAACAATAATCTGATGATTATTTCTCTAATTAAAAATAAAGAATGAGTTGAAATCTTGCAATATTTCATGCAGACAAAGTCGCGGATAACAGCTAGTCTAAAATAAAATAACCTCAATTACTTTTTATAAGGTTCTCTATCTACCAGTGAAAGTCCCGTGAAACTCGGTCTAACCGTTTTGGTGATAGCACAGCGGGCGAAGCCACGGTTAACAGCTAGTATAAATTAAAATTGCTTGAATTACTTTTTATAAGGTTAGCTATCTGCTAGTAAAAGTCTCGTTGAAATCGGTTCAAACGCTTTAGAGATAGCACTGCCGACGAAGCCACGGTTAACAGCTAGTCTAAATTAGAGTAGCCTAAGTAACCCGCTGTAATTTTAGCTGCCTCACAGTGAAATGCTGGTCAAAATCGGTCTAGTCGTTTCGGAGATTAGCTGGAACAAACAGACAGACAAACAGACCGAAAAAAATTTAAAAATTTGAACAAAACTCGTTGTGAACTAATGTACAACTTTATTTAAAAGTGGTTCCAACTACCTCAAGTTAAATACATTTCCATGGACAAAAGGGCGCCGTTTAATTATTCTCCTTTGGATGGTTGAAGATCTTTCCACTTATAGAATTCCACTAGTTCTTTTTTCTATTTTAAAAATGTTCTCAGTGAATTAGTTTTTAAATGGTTCGCGGAGTTTTCTCATTATCATTCTTATAATACACAATTAAAAAGAAACATTGGCGCCGCGATTTCACTACTAAACTTACAGATTGTATTTTTAAAAGATACAATAGAGTTAAAATCCGAGTAAGTGCGACTGTTTTAAAACTGACAATATACAGGAAGGGTTCACTCACTTCTCACATAGAAAACATTATCTTTTTTTTATTGTAGCTCGGCAAAGTGACTATAGTGTGCCTGATGGTAAGCACAGTACAATCTAAAAACAATGGCGACCACCGAGAGACATACTATCCATCGCCGGTCGCCGCTGTCATGCCGGCCTGCGTAAGTATCTCTTCACGTTGCGCTTGAAGGATCCCATATCATAGGAAGGAGGAAACACACTGGCGGGGAGCTTGTTCCACAGCTTCACGGTACGGCAAAGATAAGATGTTGCGAACTTTTTAGTTCGTGCCCAGATAGGATTTACCGTAAAACTGTGGCTCCGAAGACCAGCACGCGCAAAATTTATTGTTTGTAAAAAATATTCGTACAAAAGAAAAAATCATTCAAAATATATTTTACATAAAACATATGGTTTTACAATACATAATTTGTTGGTTTTCAAAGTTTTGTAATAAATGAGGTTTATATTAAGCTTATGCTGCCAACCAAAGGTCTAAATACGTTTAGAGCTTAAACCTTTATGGTTTTGGACAGTCCAGGGGTTAATATTGTGCAGTATGGCTTCCGGGCAGGGAACTGTCCACAGTGGACGCCCTGTGCCTCCTGAAGTCGCTGTCGGCAGAGGCGACCTCCCAGGGGGAGAGGGTTTTGGCGGTATCCCTTGACATCGCCAACGCCTTCAACACCCTGCCGCATGGGGTCATACGGGATACGGATATTTCGGAGTGCCCCCCTACCTGCGGCGGGTGCTGGAGGCGTACCTCGAAGATAGGGAGGTCGCCTACGTAGACGGCGACGGGCGTAGGGTGCGGCGGGCCACAAGGCGAAGGGTTCCACAGGGGTCGGCCTTGGGGCCGCTCCTGTGGAACATGGGCTACGACTGGGTGCTCCGCGGCGTGCTCCCATA
>MU158787.1:42334-53160 GCA_015888305.1 Antheraea pernyi | reverse complement strand
GACCCTGAAAGTGGCCGTCTCCGCCAAAGGAGGACAGGCAGGAGGAGAGGGCGCTTCGCCCAACTCCTCCTGCCACCGTAGCCGGATCTGAGGGGATGGGCCGGGGGGCCCATCTCCTCATTGCACGGGTTCGGCGGACGAGGGGGGGCAGCCGGTGTGTACCCGGTCTGTCCCTCTATAGGTAGGAGCCCGGCGGTCACCTTCCGCCGGGCGGACCGTGGGGGCGGCTCTACAAGGTTGATTAGCTTGAACGATCCCTTCCCGCCCCCACAAAACGGTCTGTCGGTACACCGTGGGGTTTTAGTCCGTGCGACTCGGACATAACCCACCCTCTCCCCCGGGAGGGGGGCGTATCCATAAGGGATTTCCCCCCGTTAAAAAAAAAAAAAGGGGGTTAATATTGTATTATCTGTTTAATGAAATATCCCTCATAAAATAAAAGTACAACAACACTTGGAAGTTTGAAGTTAAATTTAATCAATATTTATTCGAACAAAACTCACTATAGTTACTACTATTTCTATCGAGTAACTATGATTAGTTAGTGTAGGGTATACGTAACTTATAACTATATGGGGAGAAGACACGAGCGGGCGACACTACTACCTACCTCAAAGGGGGGGCGCCGGAAGCGTGCAGCAGAACTGTGATTCCGCTAGCATTAAGAATTAGTCAAACAAGGTTACATTTTTTTTACATTTGACAACATTATCGATAATGTCAACCGTGTCGATATGTTTTTATATAGGATTCTATCTCTATATACCAATATACTGATAGGTACTTGAACCTGAAGATTACACATGGAACAGAGACGACATTCGATGCTTTCACAATTCCATAATTAAAACTGTTTGTTATTAGATAATAGATAGAAAGGAATCTCAGTCGTTTAAATACTCGTCCTTTCCTACTCTCGCAGTCTAAGCTGATACGACACCGCTGCATCGATATATCTATACAATGTAATATTAATAATAATAATTAATAATCTATACTAATAATATTATAAATAGGTAAAGTTTTTGAGTTTGTGACGTTGTAGGTTATAGAAATCCGAATATATAGCCTTCCTCGACATATGAGTTATCTAACACTGAAATAATTTTTCTAATCGGATCAGTAGTTCCTGAGAATAGCCCATTTAAGCAAACGACTCATCAGCTTTATAATATTACTAGCGGTTACCCGCGGCTTCGCACACACTTTTTTTAAATATATTAAAGAAATGTAAAATTGTGAGTAGGTGTGTAAATTACAGAAATGCTTTTTCAAAAACATTTGTAACTACGATACGAACGCCATCTACTGTAACATGTAACGTGTACATTAGATATGTGAATACTAATAGTATATCGAATGGGATGGGATTTATCATCAGCAACATACCTGGAACTTTAACCTACTATATACCACCCTCAGTGCTCACTAACACTATATAAGAAAGTAATGAAAATTTTAAGCTATACATTATCGAACAATATGTGTTAAATATTTTATTATATAGATATAATATACCCATATTGCCGATATAATTAAGTTATTCTTATAAGTTGCTATAATCACTGAGTAATGTAGACGCAAACGCGATAAATAAAACGAAATGGCCGCCAAATTCACCAAAAAGATAATATAACTCAAATTACATTAAAAAATATAACTTTCAATTATGCATATTTATTCTTGGAGTCTAGTACAGCGCACGTCTCACACGCTTGTTCACAATAAACAACATATTTTTAATCAATTTCACACGGACGAATGCAGTTCATCACTACATATTGTGAAACAAAGTCCTCTGCTCTGTCTGTTTATCTGTTTGCGATAAACTCAAAAACTACAAAACGGATTTTCATACCGATTTCACCAGTAGATAGAATGATTCACGGGGAAGGTTTTGGTATAATTTGTTAAGGTTATTTTTGTCAACAACGTGTCAAAGGACAACGTCTGCCGATCCCGCTGGTTTAAAATAAAATAGCTCATTAGTTAGTTATCTGCCTGTAAAAATCTCGTGAAAATCAGTCCAACTGATTTGGAACTAGCACTGCAGACGAAGTCTTGGCTAATAAAATCAAATAGTCTAAGTTGTTTCTTATATTGTGAGTTATCTGCCAGTCCCGTGAAAATCAATTCAAGCATTTCGGATAATCCACTGCGGCCGAAGGTGTATAAAAAACCTAAATTGCTTTTTATGAGGTCTGCTATCTACCAGTGAATACCCCGCGAAAATCGGTCTAACCATTTTGGAAATAGCAATGCGGACGAAGACGCGGACAAATAAAATAGAATATGTAAACCGCTATAATTTCGGCTATCTGCGAGTAAAGTTCCCGTTAAAATAGTCCAGCCGTTTTGGAGATTACCCGGAGCAAACAAACAAACAGACAAAATATAATAATATAAAAATACAGAAGAAATATTTTAAAAAATGTGTTATTGATAGCCATTTCCATTCATCAAAAAGTTGTTGCTTTAATTTTACATACACGCCCTTTTTTATAATACGTAATAGATTACAAACAAAAAAATTGGAAACAAAACTAACGTAGAATAAACTTTTTGAAAATAAACACAAAATCAACTTTGAAAATGTTTGCGATAGAAACATACCACGTTACCATGGCAACGTATAGAATATTAACTCTAACATGCAGCACACTCTAAAAAATGCCCGATTTTGAAACATTCTTCATTGGCGCTCCGCTCCTAATGAGCTATCTAAAACCGAAACCTTTTTTTAAACCGGACCTGTAGTTCCTGAGTTTAGCGCGTTCAACCAAACAAACAAACTCTTCAGCTTTATATATTAGTATAGATAGCACTGCTAATATTAGTTTATTTTGTTAAATTTTGTCTTCAGTGTTGTATGATGCAGACTCGTGTGTCGGCTGTAGAGCGACCTGGCAATGGCATGTGTAATCACACCACAACAATAATATACGTATAATTGCGATACATATAAGACGAATTTAATCTATGGTAGCGAGTCCCGAGTGGCACGAGGGATGGTAGAATCTCGTCACCAATAAACGTCACGTCTCTGTCCGTGAGTAAAACACTTTTACGGGTTTTTTATTGTCGGCTGTTTGGATTGCCTCGAGCCCTCGAGATTCGGAATACTCGATCTCCGGCACCGCTACCTTAACATGACTTTGAACAAAAACTAATAGCAACTCCTGTATCTGTGGTTCGAACTGAGTACATTTGTATAAATACTACTAGCTGACCCGAACGCGTTGCTATGGCTGAGTCGTTGTTGAATTAAATAAAAAAAAATAAAAATTTGGCGCCATCTGTTGGACATGATGGAGGGATGAACAGTTGGTCCTAGAGTTTTCTGTCAACAAACGAATTTAAAACGCCATCTGCTCGAGACTGATAAAACTTACAATTAATGACAATAATCAACATTGACAATCATTTAATTTGTAATTGAAAAAATGTGGACACCAAAAATCGAAATATAAATTACCCAATCTCTCAAGTTGGACCAATCTTCTATACATATAACGAGAATGTAAGTGTATCGTGTTTGTACTTTTTAGATTTTTGTGGAAAAAATTGTTGCGTGTGTCTTGGAATAAGTATAAATACATTTAAATCTTAGAAATATCATTCCGTCTGTCTGTCTGTTTGTTTGAACACATATCACTCCTAAAGTACTACGTTCACGATAAAACCTCACCAAAAAATTCTTAAAGCAGATTCTCGAATAAAATTTAGTCTTTGTATCTTTAAAGCGGTTCACTCTATAAAAACTTATTGTAATTTTAATGACGACGTGATTTAAGTACGAGATAAGGGTCGATAAATAAATGGACTTAATATATTCAGGATACAGATGATTTTATTAGTCGCTGTTCTTTATATCAGGTGCCACGCGGATGGAGTCGCGGGCACAGCTATTATACATAGCATACTTTCATGAAGGTAACTTGATTAGTTTCGGAGTTAATCGGGGACAAACATCACGACACTGGATTTTTATATAATTAACGACCGAAATAAACGACCGAACTAAATTATATTATACTAGCGGGCCGGGCGGACGTTGTCCTGCCTTGATAATAAAAAAAATATCTAAAATTCAACCGCAGCGCCACCTACCATATATAAACCTAAATCTAAACCATTCTCAGATGCACTGGAACACGCACACAAAATTTCATCGAAATCGGTCCAGCCGTTTAGGAGGTGTTCAGTGACATACACACGCGCAGAAGAAATTTATATATAAAGATTAAATATTGTTATGGAACAATATTAATATTATATTATGTACAAGCCGTCGCCCGTTTCTTCGCCTGCCTTTGCATCTTTATAAAAGACTAGCTGATATCCGAGACTTCATCTGCGTTGTTTATTATCTTGACAATATATTTTATGTAAGTATAGAGATAAAAACATGATACAAATTGAAAGGAAAAAAATACTTTATATTTTTTTTATTTATTATATATTACTTTACAGCACATTTAACACATAATTTTGATATCTCCAAACGTGTAGTGTCAATAACAAAGTAATAATTATTACAGTTTATGTAGTAAGTTAATGTGTTCTAGACTTCGACCACCGAGAGACATACTATCCATCGCCGGTCGCCGCTGTCATGCCGGCCTGCGTAAGTATCTCTTCACGTTGCGCTTGAAGGACCCCATGTCATAGGAAGAAGGAAACACACTGGCGGGGAGCTTGTTCCACAGCTTCACGGTACGGCAAAGATAAGATGTTGCGAACTTTTTAGTTCGTGCCCAGATAGGATTTACCGTAAAACTGTGGCTCCGAAGACCAGCACGTGTGGTGCGGTTATGAAAAGGAGAGGAAGGGATCAAGTTGAATAACTCTTCAGAACACTCGCCATGATACAGACGGTAGAACACGCTCAGTGAGGCAATGTCTCTGCGCAACTGAAGCGGCTCTATGAACTCTGTAATGTCTGCATCATTAACAATGCGGACAGTCCGTCTCTGCAACCTGTCCAGGGTATCCATGAGGTACTTTGCCGAACCGTCCCAGAGATGCGAGCAGTATTCCACGCAAGGCCGAACTTGTGCGTTATAAAGGATAAGTTATAATAATCCAAATTATTTGAATATGTATCATGTTCTTTATTCAGTTTGAAATTTAGGTATATCAGATACTTTATTTGTTTTTTTTCCAAATCACACTTATGTGTTATATATTCTGGCGTCCATATTGGCGAAGCATAATTGATATAATAAGCCGTATATAATCAAAATACAATATTTTAAAAGAGCTTAAATTTACAAAAGGTTTCGCGACTTTACAAATTAAACCAAACATCTTTAAAGCTTTCTGCCGTATATAATCGTAATGATATGTAAAGAGCAGTTTAGAATCCATCATCACTCCCAAATCTCGAATAACAGAAACTCTTTGGATTGGTATTGGTAGTTTATAACAATAATTTTACAGGTTGATATTTTTTGGTATATGTTATAACATTACATTTCTTTACGTTTAAATGTAGATTATTTAGAGTGCTATAGTCACAAAGTCGCGAAAGTTCATTCTGTAATGTGAGGCAATCATCGATAGTGCAAATAATACTGCATATCTTATTGACATCGGCGTACACAAGGTATCTAGTGTAGGAAAAGCAGGAGGATATATCGTGTACATAGATATTGTAAAGCAGTGGACCTAAGTGTGATCCCTGCTGTTTGCCTGAGAGAATAGATTGAAGCCAGACATGAATGTGCCAATCCGAACCGCTTGATTTCTATTATTTATATATATATATATATATATATAGTCCTTCTCATCGATTTCGATGACAGCGACTCCAAAACGTTTCATTTGTTTCGAGCGTGGGCCCTCATGTGACTTGCGAAACCAAACTTGCTCTTGAAAACCCGATCACATACAGAGCAGTGGAGCTGGCCGTTTTCATTGTATGTATACGTGTAAGAAGATTTCAGTCTATCTTTTATCTTTTGTGTTATCGTGTGTGTATACTTATCTTGGCAAGCTTAATATGGCAAGAGAATATCGTGGTTGATACGATCAAAACATTTAGTGTAATTTGTGTACATGCCGTCCAGCTGATACGCTATTGACGCTATATGACGTTATTCCTAGAACCACATTTATGTATAGGTACCGTGGTGGTTACGTGTAAACATCCTTCCATTTACTAGGAAAGATACCTGAGCTTTAGGACAAATTAAATAAAGCCGTTACAGGAACAACTAAATAATTTACGTATTTCTTTTACAAAGTACGAAGGTATTTTATCTGAGTCGGTACATTTATTACTATCGATTCCACGAATTCCTTTTTCTACCTCTGCTTCAGTTAAACTCTAATTACCAATATTGCTCAGAGAATCAGCATCACATAAATTGTCTATTCGCGGCTGAGGTATATCAGATGTATATACGGTTTGAAAAAAATCCGAAGTCAAATTACATATATTGCTACGATCACAACCTTTTTTTAAACCGTATTCAATGTATGTGGGAACAGATGAAGCATATTTTAATTTTTTCATATACTGCCAAAATCTTGTAGGTTTCTTTTGGATGGCTGCTTCGCTTTTCTTGATATCCCTTTTCAACCTTCTTCTCAGAAGAGAAAATATGTCATAATCTGCAGGTATTCCATGTTTCTTCCATTTTTTATGAAAATTTTACTTTTTATGGACAATATGCATTAGAGATTTAGAGAACCACAGCGGGATTGTTTTTGGATAACTTTTATTGTATTTCAATCGATGTATTCAATCTGCTATAAAAAGTTATAACTGCGTTTTCAACTGTATTGTTACTGAAATCGTATTCCCGTTGAAATTAATTTTAGTATCTATTAATTTCGTCATAATTAGCATTTGTTGTATTTATATGTAATTGTTGGTTTCATTTTTAAGGATTTAATATTAATGTTAGTAAATTCTAATATCAGAGCAAGATGGTATCACATGGTATAATATCTTCTTTAGTTATTGACAAGTCAGAACGTCATACCTTTATATCTGTGCTACATAACACTAAGTCCAATAGACGGTTATTATCGTTATAAATAATATTAAATCGGTTCAATTCCCATTCTGATAGAAGTTCTTTAAATAGTAACTGACTATCACTAAAATTAACTAAAGCCAAGGAATCGCCGCTAATGTTATCGATATGCCATGTCTCTTCTATCTTGGGATCCTATGTCCCCAAACTGTCGGGGAAGAGGACAGACACAATGCTTCTCCATCTCGATCTGTCGATGGCTTGACGCTTCACCTCACTCCAAGCAAGCCCCATTTTCGCACACTCTGCAAGCACAGATCTTCGCCAGGTTTGTCTAGGACGACCACGTTTCCGCCTGCCTTGGGGATTCCAGTCCAATGCCTGATTAGGGATATGGCTGTTGTCCCTTCGCAAAGTGTGGCCGATCCAGGTTCATTTTCGACGTCCCACTTGATGGTCTGTGGGATCTTCATGGCACATTTTCCACAAATCTACATTGCTGATTGTCTCTGGCCAGAAGATTCTCAATATATGACGTATACTGCGGTTAACGAAGACTTGGAGCTGGTGTGTGAGATCTACGGTAGACTTGATGCCATGTAATATGGGGCAAATTGAAATCACCTAGCAATAATAAATAGTCATTATTAATCACCTGTCGACAACTATTTAGATAAGAAATAAGAGATTCTAACGACTCATCATGCGAGGATCCGGATATATACGGTCATATTGCCGTGCTTACAATAAAAATAAAAGTATCATAAGTCCACCCCTTACTTATTTTCTAGTACCCAAATTGCATCGTAATTCTTTGTCATTAGTTCTGTGATCGCATCGATGAACATCATAACGCGCGTCAGAGAGCTCAGAATCATATACACCCGACTTTAGCCAAGTCTTTCAAATTGCAACAACATCATGACGTTGATTTAGCATACCTAACCTAAATTGTTGTGTCTTGCCACGTATGCTCCGCGCGTTTTGAAAATAGATGGAAAGATTACTGGAACCTTCGTAGAGGACATGTAATATTCGTATTACATTTTCCAAAAGCAAGATCCAAACCAAAATATCATAAATAAATAAAATAATTAATATCTCCGAAACTTTTATACAAACAGGAACAAATATGTGAAATTTTGAACGTGTTGTGGATAAAAACTTACTTATTTTGTTTGTACTTAAAAGAGTTGTTGAAATTTCTAAAACTAGCATTGTTCCGTAGTTTTGTTATCTGTAATAATCTATATGTTAGCACAAATCTTTTTGTTTTTATATTACTTTATCGTTTAAAAGGAATGTATCTGTCCACTAGTTTTCGTGAACGCACCTTTAAAAACGTTCGCAAGTGCTGCCCTCTCAGGCAAAAGTTACTTTTTTTAAAGTAACTGTTTGCTAGATTACCAACATACACATACACATACACAAGTGATCTGTGTTAATAAACATTGCAAAACCGGTACAGATATCTAACAAGCCATTAAAAGAAACCAAGTGCCAGTGTAGACTTTGTGTCCTTTATTAACAAACCAGCGATCTAAGCCACGAACCAAGCCGGGGTACCCCGAAGAAGAGGATCTCCTAGTGCGGGTGAGTGGTGGATACAGTCCTCCTAAATTCATTTCCTATACAAGCATATTTGTAAAATAGTTAAAGTTAATTACAAATACATATAGTGATATATTGCTATATATATACATTGTTTCCAGCCACTTGGAATCTTTGTAGTATGTTTGAAGGCATCTTTGCTTATCGTGGCAAGGTGTTCTTCGCTGTGGATGCGAATGGCGGGAGAACAATCGTTTTTCCTTATATGAATTTTCGAATGTCTTGCCCATACGTAGCGAAACCCCAGTTCCTTACATACATTGTGTGTGTTTTTTAAAAGCACTTTATTTAGATGTGTCAGGTGGTCATTTATAAAAATTTTGTGTGCGTCTCCCGGAATACCAATATCACTGCTGGTTAGACCTCTTTGCTTACGAACTTTACTAAGAAATTTCTCCTTCTTCAAGACAGAGCCCAATTTAATAATTATGGGCTTACTAAATGTGACAGCAGGATTTTTTTGTTGTATACGTGTAAGAAATTGAAAATCGCGTTCACTTATGTCAATACCTAGGAATTTTGGGATATCTGTCACAATTTAGGGTAGTTTTTCCGTCTTTCTTTCGGGTACACCAAATATTTCAATGTTGTTCTGTCTAGCTCTTAACTCTAGTTCATTTAATTCAATTTGATGATTGCTGAAGACTTTGATTTTTCATTTAATTTAAATTAATTATAATCAATGTTATCCCCTGACACTACAATATTTAAATTAAGTTTGTACATAATAACTATTGTCTATATTAATTTCAACAGACTGTATTTCCGTGGGTCTTATCACGTTGTCACGTTGCGTAGCATGTAAATACACCGCGTAGTGTGTGCCTACGATTCGTAGTACGTGGATATGGCACAAGGCTAAGATGCGGTGTTACAAACCGTAGCATGAGACTATGCCGCTGAGCAAATATCTGCGGTGCGTAGTAGCGTACGTTGTTTTCATTTAGCTCCAAGAAATGATCAGCTGACTGCGAATATAATTATTTTAATCGGTATGACATACACTTTAAATTATACGTAAAATTTGTTCGCTATTTATCCTTCGTAATTGTGCTCTAGTCATGTAATAAATATTAGGTCGGCATCTCTCTCCAGGTGGATTCAACGTATAAATCTATATCTATATTATAATAAAACTGTAGCAGGGCCAAATCTGTACATTAAATATTTTTTGAAAATTTTGATCGGGGTAGACTTTGATATCGGGGTAGAAGCCAAAAATAACCCTTTTACCTTTTACCTTTATTTTTATCCATCTGCCTGTTTGTCTGTTTTTCTGTCCCTGTGAACACGTATCACTCTGAAAGTACTGAACCAATTTTGAAGAAACTTGACACAGTGATACCTTATGGTTAATGAATTTTGGTAATTTTTTGGGATACCTTAGTACAAGAGCCAGCAATGTTGGACGAACGAGTATTTTAGAAAAGCTGGTACTTTAATATGAATATATATTATGCCCTTCCAAACAGGATTCAGGATACCTGGTAGCCGATTAACGTTGTGTTTTTAAAGCGCGTCACACTTTTACAGGTCAAAATTTTGATTTATAAATAAATTTAGGAACAATTTTTTTCAGTAACTTTTAAATCTAAAGCTATTAAAATCATGAATTTATCACAGCTAGACATTTTTTTTATTTACTATAATGTGCCCGATGATATATCTTATAAATAAAAATAATTAATTTCAAACCATTTTAGTTTTTCCATTGCAGAGAACATATTTCATTTTATTAACGACGCCATCTTAAATACATGCGTCGATAACATACGCTGCCACAATTATCTCTATCTTTATCGTGCAGGCAGTGCTGCACTAAACTAAAGCTGTAGCTAAGTTATTTTATATACATATTATTCTTATATAAATAAATCGGCTGACTTTTTTAACTATTATAGGAGCCACACTTACAGGTGGGTCACTTGATGTTAAGTTATCACCACCGTTCATAGACACTTGCTACACCAGGGGAGTTGCAAGTGCGTTGCCAGCCAGTGTTTAGGGTGGGGATGAGATAAGGGAAGGGGAAAGAGGAAAAGGAGGGGAGTTGGGTATCCGGCGCTCTCACTGACCGAACGAAACGCAACAATGCAAGCACTGTTACTTCACGTCGGTTTTCTGTGAGAGGGTGGTACTACTCCGTCCGAGCCGATTCATTCATGCTGTAGCCAGTAATAGCTTCAGTGTGGGTCTACCACATACAAAAAGTTGACTATTGAGTAAATA
>MU158787.1:29320-41934 GCA_015888305.1 Antheraea pernyi | reverse complement strand
CATATTTATATTTTTCTTCAACACAATGGAGTGTGAAAAAGTTTTAATACAAGTAGAATATAGTTATGATAAAATAAGTGATAGAGATGATTATTTAATTTTATTTTTACGTATTGTGGATGTGCAAATTCTATGTACAGTAGGTTAGGTGTCGTGACAGATAAAAAGAGAGTGAGAGAGAGTGTTAGAAAGGTTTACCTTACCTTTTGATGTATTAACTTTTATTAACTTGACTATCCCAGATCATTCAGTGTTTAATTTATTATTGTTTATTTTATAAATATTTTCATCGTTTAATTTACAATTGAACTCTATCAACTTGATATTTTATAATGTAAACTATACTGACTGTATAGTAAACATCTACAAAAAATGGAAAGCAATTTGGTTCCAACTGGGGTCCATAGACCCCTCAAGTTATTTTTTTACGTTACCGCCAATATATGTAGATTAGTTTTTATCTTAATTGAATCCCGTAGATGACGCTACGAACGGCTTCTAGGCTTATTTTAAAAGATTTCTTACATACCATCTGGGTATATGTTTGAGTGAGCCCCTTGATAGTTAGGATTTACAATTGGAAACGGTAGGTGTGGCTGCAATCGGGTTTTAGGTTTAAAATTACAATTGAAACCGGTGATAACCGTTTTGGTGCAAACGAAGTTGCACGGGTCAGCTAGTAATAAATATTATTACTTCATATTTAATGTATGTAAATATTTATTAAATATTAACAGAATACGGTGATCGCGTACGGACACTGTACTCAGCCGGAAGCAATGGCGACGCGCCGGTAGGTTAACCACATCGCTGCTAATTAGCTTTGTTCCTCGAACAATGTTAATCCGACTTACTTTTCTGTAAATCTGCACATTACGTTATATTGTTATTAGTAATTATAGAAATCGCCAATTATTATTCAATGCTCAAATTAGTTGATTAAAAAAATAATACTTCAATTTATTTTCCAATCTGGAATAGTTTCAGTTATACAAGTCATCATTTAATTAAAGTTGTACGGATGAGCTAAGTGAGTGTAATTTCTATTATAAATATGTCTGTGCACAGGATCCAACAAGAATTACTTACAATTTGTAGTCGAGTATCGAGTAACGTTTTCTCTGTTAGCGGCCCCGGTACCCCTCTGCCTCTCACACGAAGGGAGCTCAAAACCGAAAAAGCCGAAAGCTCGACTAGATTCAATATAAATGCAAATTGACCGAAAGACAAACAGATTGAGAAAAATATTAATGTACAGTTTGGCAGACGCGATCTTGTACCTGCAGGCCGAGAGCCGTGAGCCCGACGCACTCCTTCACTACGAACTATGTCTATAACAAAATAATATTATATAGGTATATTCAAATATTGTAACAAAATATCAACGAATTTATTCTAATCAACATTCATAATCTTCTTGACTTCTCTCTTTCTAGATTGACTAAACGATTAAATGTCCCCTCAACGTTACCCCGACATCAGAAATGAAAAGCCGGTTTCTTTGATCATGAAACTGAGTAACTATGTAATCTCTAGAATCGCCTCGTTTTTGACATTGTCCTTTTATGTGGTTTTATAAAATATTTTAGGGGCAGCGTATATGAAAGGTATTAATTTACGTTCTTATTTTAGATATGAATTCCAGCCATTGATACATATTTGATTGTCTTTATTTTGAGGTGTTATTTTACCATACTTTTCTACTTATCTTTCTGTAAATAGTTGTCGCTTTGCCGATACAAACATCAATCTCATCATAGAGGGATACCATATAACTCGAGTAACAAAAGTTATCGACTACCTCTATAGACGTGTTATTTAGAAGGGTAAGGGCTGAGTTACCCCCACCGTCTTGTGGCCAGAATACTGTTTTCCGAATGTTGATTGATATCGAGAACATAACGCATGCACTTACGAATTTAAATATCGTGGATTGCTGCTTCTGGGTGAAATTAGTAAATAGACTGCATTATCAGTAAACAGAAGAATATCTATCAAGAGATCTTCCCAGTAATGCTTATAAATTTCAGTAGCGAGGTCTGATAAATCTTCGGTCGTCTTATACATGACAATTGATATTCTATCGAGAGTTGACGAGGACAAGTTCTAATAATAGCGAAAAGAATATAGTAAAGAGATGGTTAGATGTTTCACCATTAAACACGACAGTGTCTTACATATATATAATAGTGCACAAGACTTAACAGTTTTGGCGGGCAGTTGAGCATTCTATGCAATGAAGTGCAGAGTAAGTACAACATACTGTTTTAGGTTGAGAAACTCGATATAAAGAGAAGCATTTTGTACTTTGAAATTCTTCTATACTTAGCGAAGAGTGAATACCATGTCCACTGTCTATCGCCCACCGCGAAACCCACAATGAGTCTCAAGATATATGCGAAGTGCTTGCTATTGAAGTTTATATAAATTAACACAATTGGAGAATTTGACGACTATCTTCAGAAGATAAATGTTATTAGAGCTTCACTAGTTCGCAAAATGTACATCAAAATTATTTTTTATTAAAATGAAGATAATGTTATAACTGACATAGCTGACTGTAAGTCCTAACTGTTGGTTCATAGCCCGAGGTCTGTAGCAAAGTCAATAATAAATTCATAAAACTTGCAACCTCGCGTCGCGTCGGCGCGGTTTCTCTCAGAAATGTATATCTGTTATGTACATTTAACTTGATTGACGTGCCGACAACGAATCTTCTCAAATTGAAAAAATATACATTTATAAAACTTACGGAGCGTACATACAGACTGTTATTTCATTTCTTTCAATTAGGATCGCGTCACGTCAAAGTATTATTTATGATTACACACAGTGTTATTTACCCGGAGTCGTAATCTCTTCTGATTTAGATATTTACGTAGTGAGTACACTTTTGACCCACTCTTGTCAGTCTTGTGTCCACTTACAATACCAATAGCCACGCTGAAGATATTATTGGTTTCAGCATGAATGGGTCGGCTTACCCCGGGTACTACACCACCCGACCCACAGAAACACCCACGTCAACTAACAGTGCTTGCACTGTTGCGTTTCGTTCGGTCAGTGAGAGCGCCGGAAGCCCACCTCCTCTCCCACTCCCCACTGCCACGCTCCCCCTCTCACAAACACAGGCTGGCAACGTATTTGCGACTGCCCTGGTGTAGCAAGTGTCTATGGACGGTGGTGATCACTTAACATCAGCCCACCTGTTCGTTTGCTTCCTATGATATGAAAAAAATCCATTGTATTGACAAATTATAGAATAATGCGTATTATTAGTTTAATTATAAAGCGTTGAATTAAACTATACTCATGTCCCATTACGTCACTATGCGATCTGTCCGAGCTGATGGGTATGGCGGGGGCGGAGGTGTGGCGGGGTGCTCGGGGGGCGGAGGGACAAGTCCCGTCTCGTCGCGGTTTATTTGCAATAAAACTTTTATTCGTACGTCGCGTCGTAATAAGAACATAAAATTTCATCGGCGACATGTCGCAATTACTTTAACGTGTTCTGTGTTCTCTCGAATGTTCCAACGTGTTCGCGTTCACAGCTCCGCAATCATCGATTCTGATTTATTACTATTTTGTATTCATCGACGCCGTGAAATGTATTTTTCGGAGAACGGGTTTTAATTTTATCACGTTTTTAAATAAGGCTAAAAAGCATAGAAAAAATGAAATTTTATAAAATAACAAAAAACTTAACTTACAAACAATAGATATATAATTATCGAGTACTTCGTTTAAGTACTTACTTAATAATTGTATAGCGATGACAATCATGTGGTATCGTTGAATGGATTTTCAGTGTGATTCTTACTCAAATTTTAACTAGGTATCTCCTGCACCCTTTACTCTATCTACAGTACCTATGCGTTATATATTTTCTTGTTGTTCTAAATTATCAACATATATTAATACTTTTAGACCATTGTATAAAGGTAATAAATTGTAATTTTAATATCAATAATTAAATTTTGCTTCAAATCAAAATAATCTCTGTTTGGCTAAGAATTCTAATTTCAAATTAATTTTATTTTTAAAATGTGGAATTCTTTTTCCAAAAGTTGTCATTTGTTTATTGATTAGTGTTACATTTTCATCGCATTTCAATCTTTTTTGTCATCATGGATCGTTAAAAATTATATATGTATTCGCATAGTTACCTGCGATGAAAAATGGATACTGTTTATTAACCGCAAGCGCTGAGCAAGTTGGTTGGATCCTGGTTCAGCACCTAAACAATGCCCTAAACGAAAACTTACCCGTAGAAAAGTGATGGTCACTGTTTGGTGGTCTAGCGCCGGTGTGATTCATTACAGCTTTTTACCAAACGGGGTGAGCATTACTGCAGATGTGTACTGTGAAGAATTGAACACAATGATGGAGAAGCTGGCACATCTCCAACCAGCATTGGTCAATCGCTCATCTCCGCTGCTCCTGCACGACAACGCGCGACCTCATACTGCACAGCAGATGGCCTCCAAGTTGCAAGAACTGGGGTAGAAAGTTCTCCGTCATCCGCCTTACTCACCAGACCTTGCGCCTACAGACTACTACTTTTTCCAGAATTTGGATAACTCCTTGGTGGGAAAAAAATTAAATACCCGAGAGGCAGTACAAAATACCTTTGAAGAATTTGTTGTCTCCCGTCCAGCTGATTTCTTTAAGACGGACATCAATATACTGCCAATGCGTTGACAAAGATGCATTGATTGCATGGGTGATTACTTCGATTAATGCAAATAAAAAATACATGAAAAAAAATCGTTTCAATTTTTTCATACAAAACGGCAATTTCATAGGTAAAGACCTAATATGTTGCGCGTTTTGATTATAATTTAAATTCATACGTAAATACAAAGAGTCATATTCCGGGTTCCAAATAAATCGGCTCCATAATAATATTATATTATTACAGTAATACTAATACTATTTGAATGAATGAAGTCGAGAGAGAGAGAGAAAGAAAAAGGTGGAAGAGCTCATCTAGTCTCATAATGGAAACGTCGATTAGCAATTCCGAGCGGAATTCAGGAATTAATTATGCATTGAATCGAAACGAGAATGCAGGTACCCATAGACAATAAAAAATGAAAAACTCGTAGTGTGTCCCCACACACCCCCCGCATACCCCTGCACATCACCGCACATCCCCGCGTTCTTCAGATAAATCTAAGTATCAACGTTACCAGGTAAACATAGTCTCGGAGAAATGAACACGTAGAGGGGCGGGAGAGTGGTAGATAATGGTATCCTTTCATTATGGATTGCACTCTCGGGTTATTATTACCAGATCTAAATAAAGATGCAGTACAACACTCACATATAGCAACAAGCGCAGTGTGCACTGTGCATAGTAACATGAGCCATAAGAGTTTGTGCGTAATATAATATATTTATCGTTTATAAAGTTTTTATTCAAATGTTTTTCTGAAAGTTACAGTTCATCCACCCAAAAAAAATAATACTGCGCCCTCGCTCATTCTTCGGTACTGTGGGTACCACAGCGGTCCCCATATATACAGAAATATTATAACGATAATATTATATATTGTTACGATGACTGTAAGTCTAATAGTTAAAACGCTGTCATCTCGCCGCTATCTACACCGCGGTGCAGCGCAAGTTTGTCCTACTGTCTCACACTGCGAGTACTGCAAGTACTTGTTTATTTGTATTAATTTTATTCTCACAATACAATATAAGCCTTCGTAACAATAATTCCCTCAGAAATGAACAAATATTCACCATATTCGTAAATTATGCAATCAGACTAAGTTCTCCGGAGTATGTTCCAGCACTCTAGTGAGCTATGTAAAGCGACGTGCTCTTTCTACTATGTTTGTACTATTTTGTACTGCACAATGCTCAGAAGGGTAAGGTAACCAATAAACAAACGAGAGCTTTTGTTCTCACGGAAGCGCATAATGACTCCGCGTATCGACAACCCGCGAACAAAGCAACCAGTGAGTGTGGCAACGAGACCTCTTTGCACTGCGATACCTCCTTCACATTGCGAGAACACTTTGTGGCCACATTGCACTACTATACTGTTACATTAGTAATTAGCTAAACGAGAACGGTTTACTAAAACATCATTGATTACTACAGACCGCAACATCGTTATAACGAGTATGAAATTATGTACGCTAAATAAAATATAATCTAATTTGATAATCCTTGGAATTCCGGTTAAGCTTCTCAGAGTGCGGTGCGCAGGCGCGGTGTGTTTGGCGGCATTTATAAAAAGGGCGCTAGGTCGTCAGCGCGTGCCGCGTAACTCTAGTATAACGAGTGACCGACAGAACATTTTGAATCTTATGCCTATATAGATGGGGTTGCAATGTTTTTGAGTATTTCGTTAATAGTGTAAGGTTCGTGTTTTAATATGTAGATTTGGCAATGTGACGTCACGAAATTTAGGACACCTCCCACTCCCTTAACTTGTGACGTAATTAATGGTCTCTAATGGAATTGATAGTACATGACAAATATTAAATATTAACGTCAGTAAAATAATTTAGACTAGTTAGACATTCGACCATATTTATTGATTTTTTAAAGTTTGAATTTTATTCGGATTCTTTTGTCAAATGGTATCAAAGGTTTTCATTATGGCTACTCAGTTATTTGCCACTTTTTTTAAATTGTATATACTTAAAAAATCTATGTTTAAATGAAAATCGAAATTAATTATAAAATTTGAAACAAAAACAAGCGGTTACATAAGGTGATAAGGCTCTTAACTTCTAAGTAAAGAGAACTCTACGAAAATAAAGAAATTTATCGCAACTCATGACACAATTATCAATTAATTTTACACGATATCATGGGTAGGTGGTATTTCTGAGTGATATTGAATTAAATGTAGTCTGTACATTATAAGGAATTGTGATGGGTATCATCGTTTAGAAAAGTAATGGATACACAATAGAATCAAATAATGAATCCAAAACAAAGAAGTTTTTAATACTACCATTAACTTTTGAAAATGAATTCCTTTTTGTTCAAAATTTATTATCAACAGTAATAAATATAATTACTACATCAAGTCGAACTGCATCATTGTAACCGCGGAGGTCTAAGTCATGGATAACTTTCATGAGCAAACAAATTTTCTCATTTTGATTTTACAAAGTATCTTTGGCTCATTTTTTTATTGAATCATCATTTCAAGTGAGTTCACCACAAAAAAATACTAAACATAAACTTTCAAACATTGACTTTCGTAATATTGCTTTACTCTTATGAAAATATGAAGCAAAAAAAGACATGAAATGAAAGCAGTCCTGTTACCTACAATTTTTTATATTCAATAAGACCAAATAGAATAATCATTATTTCAGTGATTCCATAACTTTACTAAAGATAATAAGATAATTATTTAAATTCTGAATTTACATATTACATTAATATAAAATTAACCTATAATTTGACCAGTTGATTTCAAAGGGCATGTAAGGCATGCAACGTCAGTCATGTGAAAATATAGAAAAGGTAAAATATTGTAATATAAGAGTGACGGACCTTTTCACGGATCTCAAATTGTTTTTTCCATTTATATATGTGTATATGCTGTGTAAAATTCGAGCAGTAGTGTGAGTAATGTATATTTTAATTAATTTAATATACTGGTAATGTATTTTATATTAAAAAATAGCTTTCTGCACTTCTCCTCCATATAAACTTTAACTATACCAAATTTCACGTTCATCCGTTCGTCCATTTCTTTTAATAAATTATAGTTTAAAAAAAGTAAAAAACACGCTTTCATAAAAAATCCAACTAAAACACAGAAAATAAAATTTAATAAATTTTTATTAAGAATAGTGTAAATTAGAAATAAATGTATATTTTTGTAAAAAGTGACAAAAAAATGATAAAAATACTGATATCTGGAGGTGCTGATATTAACAGTGACGCATGTTTTTTTAAACTATTATTTATTTTTCATTTTTTAGTTAATTCTTTTAAACTATAAATTATTTAGTACAATTTGCTAACTATCAACCGCCCTTAATATGTACAAATGTGTTCCGATTGTATCTTGGTTAAGAACACATATTCAAAGATTATCCAAATTTATTAAATTTTATTTTCTGTTTTTTAGTTTTTTTAAACTATTATTTATTTTTCATTTTTTAGTTACATTTTTTAAACTATAAATTATTTAGTTATATTTGCTATCAACCGCCCTTAATATGTACAAATGTGTTCCGATTGTATCTTGGTTAAGAACACATATTCAAAGATTTCTATGATGCCAATATAAACAGCGAGACACATCATTTGCATTATAGATATTACCATACCCTTTAGGCAATGCCTAAAATAGGTTCCTCTATTGTTGGAATCGAACAATACAATACAATACACGACACAGTACCGAATTATCATACACTGTTTAACACTGAAACAGCAAGGTAAATATTCCGACATCTAATAATTGGTATTCAAAATTGGCCGGGAATAGAATATATTGAAATCGAAATTTGTGAAATGATACTAAAAGAAAACTGCATTCGAATTTAAGAACTAAACGAGGACACACTCCATCTGCAATTGAGTAGTTTCCGCAAACTATATAACTTTAATCTTTCAAAGACCTAAAAGTCATAAGGTGATCCTAGTTTTTAAAATAAGCGTTATCATTTTCTACTATATTGTCACCAAATATCAGGTGGTCGTTTTATAAATTAACTAGCTGTTACACGCGGCCCCGCACGCGTTTTTTAAAAATTTATTAAAGAAATGTAAAATTGTAAGTGGGTGTGTACATTACAGAAACGCTTTTTCAAAAACATTTGTAACTACGACACTCACGCCAACTGTAACATGTAACGTGTACATTATATATATGAATACTAATAGTATATCGAATGGGATTGGATTTATCATCAGCAACATACCTGGAACTTCAACCTACTATATACCAAACTTAGTGCTCACTAACACTATATAAGAAAGTAATGAAAATTATAAGCTATACATTATCGAACAATATATCTTAAATCTTTTATTTTATAGATAGATATAATATGTATTGTCGATATAGTTAAGTTATTCTTATACGTTGCTATAATAACTGAGTTATGTAAGGGCAAACGTGGTAAATAAAACAATATGGCCAAATTGACCAAAAAGATGATATAATTCATATTACATACAATTATATGTCTTTCAATTATGTATATTTATTCTTGGAGTCAGTAAGGCACGCGTCTCACGCAGTTGTAACATATTTTTGATCAATTTCACACGGACGAATACATAGGTAGCAGTTAATCACTACATAGTGTACCAATTCAAATAAACAAAGAATCATTAAATTCGGTTCACAATTGACTAAAATATCGATTAACATACATAAAAAAATACATACAAACGAACATAGTAACCTCCTCCTTTTTCGAAGTCGGTTAAAAAAAAGTCCTCTGTCAGCTTATCTGTTCGCGATAAAGTCAAAAACTACCATTTTCATGCTGTTTTCACCAGTAGATAGAATGATAATTTATGGGGAAGGTTTATTATAGCAACGTATAAGAATAACTTAAGTATATCGACAATACGGGCATATTATATCTATCTATAAAATAAAAGATTTAAGATATATTGTTCGATAATGTATAGTTTATAATTTTCATTACTTTCTTATATAGTGTTAGTGAGCACTGAGTTTGGTATATATAGTAGGTTGAAGTTCCAGGTATGTTGCTGATGATAAATCCCATCCCATTCGATATACTATTAGTATTCATATATCTAATGTACACGTTACATGTTACAGTAGATGGCGTACGTATCGTAGTTACAAATGTTTGGGAATAAGCGTTTCTGTAATGTACACACCCACTTACAATTTTACATTTCTTTAATAAATTTTTAAAAAGCGCGTGCGAAGTAGCGGTTAACAGCTAGTTTAAATATACAGTCAGTCACATTAATGCTTGGGTATGGAATTTTCAATCCGTAATCACTCTACATAATATTATAATCATAGGAGCGAATCTGTTGGCGGCACTGAGAATGAGGATGAGTGAAAACTAATCTGACAAATGAGGAAATTGGGTGCCTGCTGCATTCCTTGGATGCGGTAGCCGTTTCTCAACGTAAAAATCGGTCGAACATTTTGGAGATAGCACTGCGAGAGAAGCCACGGTTAACAGTTAGTCCAAATTAAAATAAACAAGGGTACTTGTTATAAGGTCCGCTATCTGGCAGTGAAAGTTTTGTGAAAATCGGTTAAGCCGTTTTGTCCTATCAGTGAGATAATCGTGGATAATATGAATTAACTTATCGGGTACGTGAGATTTACATAATTTATGGATGAGCCCTCCATGCCAGACCTTATTGAAGGCTTTGGCGACATCGAAGAAGACTGCAATTGTGCGTTTCGGTTTACGTTTCGGGTCGGCATTAAAATTAGAGAAAATGTACTCCGTGAGGCGGTGTACTTGATTCGCGCAAGAGTGTTCGGCACGAAATCCGAACTGCTCAGGTGGTATTAACTTTAAATCTGTAATCGAGACCTGGAGACGGTTCAGAAGGAGCCGCTCCTATAATTTACCTAATGTATCTAACAGGCAGATCGGGCGATAGCTATCGGGAAGCGTAGCTTTTTTGCCGGGCTTGTGTATGCCTATCACTACGGCCATCTTCCAGGCGGCTGGAAAGTGGCCCTGGGACATGGCCGCATTGAAGATGCAGACCAATAGAGCTATGATATGGTCAGGAAGGAGTCTCAGCACCTCGTTCCTGATTCCATCGGGACCTGGGGACTTTCTAAGCTTGAGACGCTTTATGGCGGCTGAAACTTCATCAAAAGTTATCGAGGTTAGGGTATCCGCGGGTGGAGATGCGAGTGCATGCTCTACCGACGACTCGATCGATCCGATATGGACAGCATCAGTATTATCAGTGTTTGGCGAACACTGTTTCTCTAAACTCGCGGCTAGACATTCTGCTTTATCTATACTATCGAACGCGGGAGGCAACCCGGGGCCTCTGTCGAGAGGAGGCATCGGAGTGGCGAGATCTGATTTTAAAGTGCGCGTGAGTCTCCAGTACGACAGGTGAGACGGCCGGAGATCCTCCAGAAGCCTGTCCCACTTGTCGCCCCGAATCTCAGAGATACGAGTTTTAACTAATTTACGTAGTGAGCGTAATCGATCGCGGTTCTCTACAGACGGGTAAGCGTCGTGAGCTCGAGTCGCGGCGTTCTTTTCCGTGATCAACGCTTTCACGTCGTCAGGGAGTATAAAGCGGCGATCGTTCGCCGCTTGTACCTCTTTCGAGGTCTCTCTGACGGCGGTCTGAAGATAGTCGACCAGGGAATCGATAGCCGAATCCGCGTCGGCTCTAGACGTCAACACGTCTGGGATCCCGTCTAAAATGTCAGACGATGGATTTTCTTTAAAATAACGAGCTAAACTAACATAATCAGCCACCCTGACCGACGGAGGGGTGAAATCTGAATCGAAACCTAACTGCAATACTACCGGGCGGTGATCTGAATCAAGTTCGTGTACGACTTGTATGAGTCGTACCCGAAGCGTGATATTTTTTAAAAGAGCTATGTCTAAGACTGACGGGCGACAGTTGTCTTGATAGTGCGTGGGTTCCGGAGGGGCTATGACGTCAAATGCGAGGACCCTACCTAGATTGTCGAGTATCCTCCCGTTACGAGAGGTTCTCGGACTATTCCAGATAACGTTCCCGCAGTTGAGGTCCCCCGCTATAATAACTGAATCTCCTAAGTTGAGCAGCGCTCGTAAATCTGTTTGTAACAACTCTTTGTTCGGCGAGAGGTACGCGGACACTAATACAATGGACGGATGACCGGTCATACCTAACGTACATACTGATACTTCCATATTGGTTAGAACGGGCGGATCTATCGGCATGCAATATAACGAACGCCTATAGTAAATTAAGGTGCCGCCCCCGCGGGTGACACGGTCATTTCTAACTATGTTGTAGTTCGCGATTCTGGGATTGCGCATTTTCGGTTTTAAAAGCGTCTCCTGGACGAGGAGAACGTCAATCTGTCTATCGCGTAAAAAGGCAGCTACTAAATCGCGCTGTGTCCTAAGAGATCTCGCGTTAAAAAACGAAAGAGATAGACCGCGCGGTTTTATCCTATTCATAGCCGCGAATTTTAATTAATTGAGTTAAAATCCTGGGAACGAACGATACGGTGTAAACTCGCAGCAATACTCGGGTATTGCGCGAGCACGTTGAGCTTGCCCAAATCCTCCTCGGCCTGGAGGGCCGCGTTGAAGTTTAAAACTTCTTGTAGATCGTGCTCCCGGAATAGCTGGAAAAGCCAGCTCTCTCCGGTGAGCCCCATAGAGAAGGCGGGCGCGGCGCGTGTCGGCCGTGCCTGCGGGATAGGAGCCTGAGGCTTAGAAGCCTGAGGCCGGGGAGCCCAGGGAGCCAGAGGGGCCCGCCCGGGTTGTGGTGCGCGCGGCACAGAGGGTGGCGCGCGCGGAGTGGACGCGGGCCCTGCCGGGGCGCGAGAGGCACCCGGCAGGCCAGGGAAGGCCTCCACGGACATGAGAGGCGGAGGCGAAGGGCGGGCGGCGCGCACAGGTGCCCTAGGCGCCTGTCGC
>MU158787.1:3548-26619 GCA_015888305.1 Antheraea pernyi | reverse complement strand
AATCGTGGATAATATGAATTAACTTATCGGGTACGTGAGATTTACATAATTTATGGATGAGCCCTCCATGCCAGACCTTATCGAAGGCTTTGGTGACATCGAAGAAGACTGCAATTGTGCGTTTCGGTTTACGTTTCGGGTCGGCATTAAAATTAGAGAAAATGTACTCCGTGAGGCGGTGTACTTGATTCGTGCAAGAGTGTTCGGCATGAAATCCGAACTTCTCAGGTGGTATTAATTTTAAATCTGTAATCGAGACCTGAAGACGTTTCAGAAGGAGCCGCTCGTATAATTTACCTAATGTATCTAATATGCTAATCGGGCGATACCTATCGGGAAGCGTAGCTTTTTTGCCGGGCTTGTGTATACCTATCACTACGGCCTTCTTCCAGGCGGCTGGAAAGTGGCCCTGGGACATGGCTGCATTGAAGATGCAGACCAATAGAGCTATATCTGTAATCGAGACCTGAAGACGTTTCAGAAGGAGCCGCTCGTATAATTTACCTAATGTATCTAATATGCTAATCGGGCGATACCTATCGGGAAGCGTAGCTTTTTTGCCGGGCTTGTGTATACCTATCACTACGGCCTTCTTCCAGGCGGCTGGAAAGTGGCCCTGGGACATGGCTGCATTGAAGATGCAGACCAATAGAGCTATGATGTGATCGGGAAGGAGTCTCAGTACCTCGTTCCTGATCCCATCGGGACCTGGGGACTTCCTAAGCTTGAGACGCTGGATGGCGGTCGAAACTTCATCGAAAGTTATTGAGGTTAGAGTATCCACGAGAGGGGACGCTAGTGCATGCTCTACCGACAATTTGATCGATCCAATATGGATAGGGTCAGTGTTCGGTGAACACTGTTTTTTTAAACTCGCGGCAAGACATTCCGCTTTATCTATGCTATCGAATACGAAATACGAAGTGTTCTTTGGTAAATCACAGTTATAAATATATTACACATCTACTAGGCGTAACGGCTCAATTTTTTTTTTTGGATGTACGTAGAACAGACAGCGTTCAGCTTATATGTCTATTTATAAGATTTAAAAAAAATTCAAAGCCCTTGATATTATAAAAATATTATATTATACTGAATTTCAAAAGTTTAATAAATATAGTCATTGGTAACGCCATCTAGTTTAGAACTCGCAACAACTCCAAACATCCCCCATTTCCTGTCGTGCATGAATGGTCGCCACTTACCCTCTCGCAGCGTCTACCGCGCTGACGTGACCTACATATTTTTCGCTTGTTTCGCATCCCGCGCTCGGGATTCTATTGAAGAATCCAGGGGATATTACCGCGCCGTTATACGTGAAATCCTATAATACATTCGCTTCGCATCCGCACGGTGGAGACGACAGTTACATATACCAGACTTAGTGACCCTAGTGAAGGTGAACGCAGTGTGCTGCTGGAGTGACTCTGGGCGGCTGTACGCGGTCGTGGATGCTGGATTACGTTCAGGAGAACACCAGGTCAGTGCACGACTTCCCGCTTCTTTCCCTTCGCTATTTTCCCCTCGTCATTGTGACGACGATTATTCGCCGGTATTAAGCTGCTGGCGTCTCCAGTCATTTTAAAAAATACTGAAGATTAATTTGAGCAGCAAAAAGCCAACGCCACACGATGTTCCCAGGCGATCACCCATTAAAGTACTGACCACGCCCGACGTTGCTTAACTTCGGTGGTCGGACGGGAACCGCTGTTTTCATTGTGGTATGAACGTTGATGGCAAAACTTTTCTACATATCATATAGAGTAGCGTCTCTCTCGCATATGTGTGACGACACAGAATATTAAATAAAAACAATTTGAAACTTATATTTATACAGAAATAGTGAAAAGTTTGTGTTTTGTGTCGCCACACGTCGCCAAGCCAAAATCAGGCTTCGAACCTGTCCAGATGAGGCGTTTTACGCGCGAGATGGCTCGCATATAGACACTCGCGCGTACCCGAGATACTAGAGCTACATATATCCCGTCCAAAGAGCCTGTCTAGATGAGGCGTTTTACGCGCGAGTCGTCTCGCGCGTAGACACTCGCGCGTACCCGAGATACTAGAGCTACATATATCCCGTCCAGATGGTGCGGCGCGTTTCCTAAGAGCCTGTCTAGATGAGGCGTTTTACGCGCGAGTCGTCGCGCGCGTATACACTCGCGCGTACCCGAGATACTAGAGCTACATATATCCAAACGGTGCGGCCCGTTTCCTAACTTGCGCGTAAAAGGCATGCAATGAACGACACTCTTGGCTCGCGTGGTGTACGCGCGAGCGCCGCGCGAATCGAGATACTCAGGTCCCATTGCTGCATCCAGTACTACGTGCGAGTCAGTGGCGAGTCGACATAGTTGTCAGTCGTCGATCCGTACAACGTATCCCAGCGTATGCGACGTTTCCTAGGGTAGAAACGCGCGTAAAGCGCGGTATTTGGATGCAATATATTTTGAAGCGTACGAGTCGACTCGCGCATAAAACGCTTCATCTGGACAGGCTCTTAGGGTCCGCGTATAGATATTTCACATCAATTATTAAAAATTAAAAATTAGATTAAAATTATTAGATTAAAAAAATCTCAATAATTGCTCACGGATACATTTATTTTTATAACAAATGAAACGAAAGCAATAATAGGCGTGGACCAAGAGTCTACAGAATATAAAAAAAACATCTTCGTAACTCCCACTGAAGACAAGCATAAAGAATACTAAAAAAAAGTGGAACTTGATTAATATTAGCCGTAAAAATGATCTCTGGTACTAGAATAGCTTGATGTCTTATCGCATTTTGTTGTGGGGGGCCGCAGCTGAAGTGGACATCATATTCCTACTACAAAAACGGGTAGTTTGATCAATCTATAATTTGAGGCCTCGTGAAACATTAAAGACTAAGTTTCAAGAATTCGGTATTTTAACTCTGTCCTCTCAATATATTCTTGAGAATTTGATGTACGTCTGCAAAAACTTAGATAATCTGGATTTAGTCAAAGACCGACATAATGTAAATACTAGAAACAATAACAAACTGGACACTCCATGTTTCAGGCTTACTAAGACCAGTAACAGTTTTTTAGGTAATAGTGTTAGATTTTATAACAAAGTCCCAAAACATATTACCGATTTGCCAGATAGTAAGTTCAAGTGTTATGTCAAGCGGGTCTAAATACATACAGGTTATTACAGGGTGGATCAATATAGGGTAGTTTCCTTCTTTGATTTCGTTTCCTTCTTTCATAATATCATGACAGCGCAAATAACAAATCTAGGTTCAACAGCGGTGCACAACCCCTACGCCGCTTTTACGATGGAGTTAATCAATATCCGTGGACTTCATTGTAACCTAAATGCCGTTCACCAACACCTCGAGACGGTTCTGCCGGAAACGCTCTTCTTGACCGAAACACAGATATGTCGTCCGGCCGATACATCTTATCTGCACTATCCCGGCTACCAGCTTGAGGACAACTTTCAAGCTAAAGCCAGTGTATGTGTGTATGCAGGTTCGGAGGTATGCTATCGTCGTTTGCGCTGCATGAAAGATCCTTCCTTTTCCATCCTTTGACTACACGTGGACCTGGCCACTCAAAGCCGTAACTACGTGTGCCTTTACATATCCCATGATGGGGATGATGAGACTACTCGGCTCTTTAAATATATGAGTAAAGCAGTAGCTGACGCACAGGAGTAGTTCCCTACTGCGGAATTGGTGCTTTTAGGGGACTTTAATGTACACCACGAAATGTGGTTGGGTTCCTCTAGGAAGGACCATGATGGACGAGCTGCTCATGCATTCGCCTTAACACATGACCTGACACAACTAGTAATCCAGAATACCCGGATTCCTGATATCATCGCATATATCGCAGGAGACGCCCTTGATTCAATCGTCAATGTGCTGATGCTGTTAGTAAGAAGCAAGCGACGTATAGTGATTGGATCCTAATATCAATACCCTCAAAACAGCCTATAATTCTGCTAGTAAAGCTTGTAAGAGGGTCTTTACTAGAGCGGATGCCCAACGCATTGCACGCTTAGGTCATGAACTCATAAGTCATCTGACTAACAGTCCAGTCTACTGGAGTTTGGCCAAAACTATGCAAGCTAATTTTTGGCATCCAACGTTGTCGCTACTGAGGTACTCTGATGGGACACTGGCCTATGATCCGCAGGAGAAAGCGACACTATTAGGCAAACTCTTTGCAGCGAATTCCTGGCTCGATGATCGAAACCCGCAACCGCCTACTATTCCATGCTGCGGTGTCACTATGCCGGAATTACGATTCAGGCAACGTGCCGTATTAAAACAACTACGATCACTCGATGTTCGGAAAGCCAGTGGACCAAATGGTATCCCAGCGGTAGTTTAAAAAAAATGTGCAACCGAGTTGGCTCCAACACTTACGCGCTTATACTGCCTGTCTTACATCTCTGGTGTCCCCCGGGCTTGGAAAGGGGCTAATGTTCAACCGATTCCCAAGAAGGGAGATCGATCAGATCCTAACAACTACCGTCCAATTGTCGTAACCTCAGCGCTGTGCAGTGCAGTATTTTGTTAGGTGGTAGAGCTACGCTGAAGCTATTAATGGTTTCAGCATGAATAGGTCGTCTCGATCAGGGTAGTACTCTCACAGAAAACCTACGTGAAGTAACAGTGCTTGCATTGTTGCATTTTGTTCGGTCAGTGAGAGCGCCGGAGGCTCACCTCCAGTCCCCTTCCCTTACTCCCCTCTCCCCCAAGACAAATTGGCAACGCACTTGCCACTCCCCTGGTGTTGCAAGTGTCTACGGATGGTGGTGATCTCTTAACATCAGGTGACCCACATGTACGTTTGCTGCCTATGATATAAAAAGTAAAAAAAAAGAAAAGATCATGGAGCGGATTATAAACACCAAGCTTGTCCGCTATCTGGAGGATCACTCGCTAATTAACGATCTGCAATATGGTTTACGCCAAAACCGATCAACGGGTGGTCTTCTAACTTACGTACTGCACCGCTGGAAGGAAGCAATTGACAAGCACGGTTACGCCTTGGCGATCAGTCTCAACATTGCCAAGGCCTTTAATAGGGTCTGGCACCGTAGCCTTCTTTCGAAGCTGCCGGCGTACGGACTCCCTGACAATCTATGCAAATGGATGGCTGGCGTTCTACATGAGCGCAGAACTCGTGTCCTTGTCGAAGGATGTGATTCACAGCTCATGTCAGTAAATGCTGGAATTCCTCAAGGCTCTGTACTTTCGCCTACTCTGTTTCTTCGGCATATCAATGATATGTTGCCTTTAGGCCATATTCATTGCTATGCAGACGATAGCACTATCCATGAGTCCTATTACAGCAAGCCTTCTTGTGGTCAGGGAGACACAGAAAAGAGACGGCAGAAACAAGTCATTAAGCTCGACCAACCTTTGCTTCGCATATCAACATGGGGAGCAAGTAATCTGGTTGAATTTAACGCCAAAAAAACACAGGTATGCGCGTTTACCTGCAAGAGATCCCCATTTACCCCTCTTCCAGCTCTTCAGAACATCTCGTTCGCAATGCGAGACAGTCTCAATATCTTATGCATAGATATTCGCAGCGATCTCAATCCCAGGGATTATATACAGAGTGTGATCCACTGCATCTCGGAGACTCGGAATCCTGAACAGGGTGCGACTGTTTTTCACGCCTGAACAGCTATATCTCCTTTATAAGGCACAAGTTCTGCCCTGCGTGGAATACTGCTCGCACCTTTGCGACGGTTCGGCAAAGTACCTCTTGGAGACCCTGCACAGGTTGCAGAGACGGACTGTCTGCATTGTTAATGATGCAGACATTACAGAGTTCATAGAGCCGCTTCAGTTGTGCAGAGACATTGCCTCACTGAGCGTGTTCTACCGTCTTTATCATGGCGAGTGTTCTGAAGAGTTATTCAACTTGATCCCTTCCTCTCCTTTTCACAACTGCACTACGCGCGCTGGTTTTCGGAGCCACAGTCTTACGGTAAATCAAATCTGGGCACGAACTAAAAAGTTCGCAACTTCTTATCTTTGCCGTACCGTGAAGCTATGGAACAATTTCCCGGTCAGTGTGTTTCCTCTTTCCTATGACATGGGGTCCTTCAAGCGTAACGTGAAGAGATACTTACGCAGGCCAGCATGACAGCGGCGACCGGCGCTGGATAGTATGTTTCTCGGTGGTCGCCATTGTTTTTGGATTGTACTGTGCTTACCATCAGGCACAGTAGACCCTACTGCCGAGCTACATTAAAAAAAAACGATGGCGACGTCTGGAAGTGACAGCTCTCTCTGTGCATCCACCTAAAACGAATGTAGCTTTATATGTCTATTATGTTGTAATAATAAAAAAATATGTTAATGTGTGTTAATGGTAATGTGTAATAATATGTTATGTATTATAAAAAGATAAACCAGTTTCTTGCCGGTTCTTCTCGATGACTGAATTGTTTTCCGAACCAGTGGTAGTTTTGACGTGCATAACTGCCTTCTCAGGGTCTAAATTGTATAAAGAGTATTTTGATTTGATTTGAATACTGGTTCTAAAACAACGAAACCTTTTACCAACAATGACTTTTTAATCTTCTAGTCTTTACATGTTCGTATAAACGAAATACTGCTTGAAAAGTTTCAACTACTTCAAAACAAAAGTATTGTAACGTATAATATTATTATCTACGCAGTCGTGTTTATGTTGTGCGATTGTCCAGAATGCGACTTTTATATAGACATATAATTATAAAAGTAGATTACCTTTAGATAGTATATAAGTGGGAGTGGAACTGGTCAACCCTCGAGCAACAATTATACGGAACAAAACGTTTCGACGAAAAACAAAATTTCATTTGTCGCCGCTCGAAACAATGTCTAGTCGAGCGCATCATCACTACGCGATACATGAATTGTCTGGAACTTTGTGTTAATATTAAATATATCACTATACATCGCCGTGTTGTAATGCAAAGCTCCTGTCTCACTGTCGTCTAACACGTCAATGTAGTCGCATAATTCGCACGACGCGTGCTGATGCGCCGTCGGCGATGCGAGTGGTGCGGGCCGCTGATTGCGTCCGGCGCCTCACAATGCGCCATTGTTGTGAACATTTACAGGAAGAGAAATAAACAGAAACACAAAGAAACGCGCACTCCTCACATAATGAGGAGTCGCTGAACTGAATAATTTCATACGGCACTCCGTACTGCGACTCCGACTCCTCACTGACGTCTAATATGTAACGAGAATGTATGACTAAAACTATAGTAAAATTAAAATCATAGAATCATCTAGTGTAGATGCGCACAGGATGTGGGACACAATCACTTTGGTTTGAAAGCAACGAGATATTTTGTGGGCAGGGAAGCATTTTAATGGTGGTAGAGCCACGCTGAAACTATTACTGGTTTTAGCATGAATGGGTCGGCTCGTCCGGGGTAGTACCACCCTTTCATAGAAAATCGACGTGAAGTAACAGTGCTTGCATTGTTGTGTTTCGTTCGGTCAGTGAGAGCGCCGGAGGCCCACCTCCCCTCCCCTCTCCCCTCTCCTCTCCCACTCCCTCCCCTAACCCTTCCCCCAAAAGGTGGCAACGCACTTGCGACTCCTCTGGTGTTGTTAGTGTCCATGGACGGTGGTGATCACTTAACATCAGGTGACCCACATGTTCGTTTGCCACCTATGACATAAAAAAAAAACCCTCTGCTACACCCTGGTTTTCTAACAATTCGTAAAAGCACTCGTACACTTACCGTCGCAAAGTAACCACCAAACGATTGTGCCATCCCATTAGCTCATAGAATGATATCCAAAACCCATTCAAATGAAACTAATATAAAAACCGTTATACCGCCATCATAAGACTGTCTATTGTATATCTATAACGAATAATCAAAAATCCGAAAAGCATTCGACACAAGGAAGAGTGTTGCCCCACAATAGTTGCGGACTGCAGCTTCATAACATTTATTCTATTTATTACGCGACTGATAGGACCTAGTATTACAATGTTAACTAACTTGTTAAAGTAAGTCCTCACAGTCAATCAAATCACCGATCAAGAGTAGTCCGGTGAAGCTGTTAAGACCTTGCATGACAATAGCGTAGTCAGTTCGAAAAAAAAAACCGATCAAATTATACAAAAATATTATCTGGGCAATTATATTATTTATTATTGGTTATTACAGGGATTTCATTTTATATTATAGCGTCATCTTCTATATTGGATCCCTTTTATTTTACCTTTTTGTTTGTCCTTTATTTATTTATTTACAAATGTAAATAATTCAACAGCCAATTAACAAGAAGGAGTAAACTAGACTGAAAACCTACAACGCTTTATCACATCCAAAGACTTTAACACTATTCATAATAATGAAAAATTACAATTATGTTGTTACATATTATATAAAATATATTGATGAACATTTGATAAAAAAATAGAATAAGAATAGATGAAAAAGTGAAAATGAAGTCAATTATAAAAAACTAAAATCATGTTTTTTTATGTACTTACACGTTCTTCTAAAATTATTTTATGAAAGCGTATTAATTTATTTTTTTAATACCCCGATGCAACACCGAAGCCATCACTTGCGCGGTGTCGACTCTTCATAAACCTTTATACTCCTCTCTTAGAGAACCTTATACTATTGTACCCTGGAAGAACCTCAGCAGAGCTCATTCCACAACCAGGCTATTCGTGGGAAGTAATTTCTCTGAACCCTTGAATAAACCATGTTATTGCGAGAGAAAATTTTTAATGGTTACCTGATTAGCTACCAGTTGTAAGCAGACAAATTGACGCCAAATACTTTTTGGTATGTTCTGTTCCAGTGGTAACATACAAAGCCCACTTTTTCTAACAGGCATAACGCGTTTCTAGGCACAACACGTAACTATCTTCAAGTGTTCGATTTTAGCATCAGATAAGATAATGGGTAATCTCTAATCCTGTATACAACAAGAAAACAACAGAGTGCTTGAAGTGTGCCACAGACGCCGGCGTAACATTATCATTATCTGATTTCATTAATAGATCACATAGTAAATATGACAAATATATATTATGAATATTGCCTACTCAATTACTATAACGTTGAATTTTTGAGTGCCCTTTATATAACCATGACTAAAGCTAACGTTTATCATTGAACTCAAAAGCTTTTACGACAACAGTACTTTGTTCCGCGCCTTGCGACGCCGCGCGACTCCACTCGCATATTCATAGTGCATAATCACCAGCTAAATGACGCTGAGGCTTGCATCGTCTCACGCACATGAATATGTAACGTATCGTCCGCAGCACTCTCCCCTCTCCCCGACCACCGAGATTCTTCTTTAGGAATGTTCCAGTTTGCTATATAACTTCCACTAAATCATCTTATAGATACGATACATACTCTCAGTTATGTGAGGTGTTCAATTCAGCAGCGTCACATGTTTCGCGCTCTGCACTCTAAGCACATAAAATCGTGCGGAGACTGTGGAAATAACTGCAGTTTTGCAGCGACATTCAGACGCGAGGCTAACCTGACAGAACCAAGTTCCGATCAAATTATGCCTTCATCAAATAATACCTTATATTGCTATTGCTATTATATGTATATATATTCAGAGTAATAGCGTGGGGCCGCCACATTTATAAACGCATAAGAATGTCTCAAACATTTTACACTGTTGCTAGTCAAACAACATAATAAAATCCATTTTTTTCAAATATGTTTTATTCACGCGAACACGCGCTATGAAATTTTCACACAACAAACGCTTTAACCGCTGAAATATCAGTATAAGTAAATAATGAAGCACTGAATGCTGCATTATAATCTAGATATCTAAATCTATCTCAATCTATTATATAAAATGGCAATGTTCGTAAGTGTGTCCACGGATTTTTCTATCATCCGCAACTTCGATCAACTTCCCGTTGGGATGGCAAATACCCCTTGGTCTCTTGGTGTGCATAAGGGAGTTTGATCGGGTGGGTGGAAGTGGGTGGTTGTGGGTGGCGAAAATGTGGAATAATATATATCTGTCCCTTCTCTAACTAATGTAAACTTCTGTAAAATTCTGAAATCTCGGGAATGATCTAGAAAGTTCCAAAATGTGTTCAATCGATAAAATTGATCAGAAATGATCTAGAAAATTCTAAAAATTTCTGAAATAGTCGAGAAAGTTCCAAAATTGTTGCAATTGTTGTAAACGAACTAGAATGTTGTAGAAAGTTTCTGAAATGATCTAGAAAATTGTAAAAAATTCTGAAATTATCTAGAAAGTTCTAAAATGGTTTCAATTGTTGTAATCGATCTAGAATGATTTAGAAAGCTTCTGGCAAGATCTAGAAAGTTTCAAAGATCTGCAACTGTTAAAATCGATCCGAAATTTTCTAGTACGTTCTAAAATTTTCTGAAATGATCTAGAAAGTTTCAAAATAAGTGTAACTGTTCAAATCTATCCAAAATAATATAAGACGTTCTAAAATTTTCTGGAATGATTTAGACATTTTTTAAATGCCTACAACAGTTTAAATCGATACGAAATGTCCTAGACCGTTTTAAAAATTTCTGGAATAGTCTAAAAAGTTCAAGAATGTCTTTAACTGTTAAAATCAAACCGAATTGTTCTAAAAGTTGTAAAATTTTCTGAAATGATCTAGAAACTTCCAAAATGCCTACAAGTTGAAGATCATTCAAAGTACGAGTGAACAATAATTAAACAAATTCAAGTAATATTCGAGAAACGAAAACGTCCGAACTATTTGATTATTCTAGAGTATTTTGGTACTAGAACTTTCGATGTTTGACGATATATAAACCGAAATCCAGTGACTTTTCGTCAGTTTTATCGTGTTCTCAGTCCAATGAAGATCATTGAAAGTAAGAGTGAACAGTAATTAAACAAATTCAAGTAATTTCACGTAATGTCAGTTTACCAGAATTAAATATACCACCACTATAACTACTCGCATATATGACTAGAGACTCACCAGATTCCAATCATTTCCTACAAAATATACGTCGATACAACGATACAACAAACGGCCAGCGGTCGACATGATATTGTTGCCCGAGTTTTTCGTCAAAAACAAATTAAATTTATTGACGCCATCGTGAAAAATCAAATATTTGGTCCTGTTATCTACTGGATGTTTTCAATTGAATGGCAAAAACGAGGACTGCCACACTCTCACAACTTAATTTGCCTCCAAATTAAAATTCGACCAAATCAAATAGATGAATATCATCAAAGCTGAATTTCCAAACCCGGAAGAAGATCCTGATCTTTACAATATAATCGTAAAAAACATGGTTCATGGCTCGTATGGTGAGCTAAATAGGAACTCTCCGTGCATAAAACATGAAAAATGTACGAAACGTTATCCGAAGCCATTTTTGAACGAAACAGTTACAAAAGAAGAGGGATATCTTAAATATAGACGTCGATCACCAGAACAAGGTGGATTTACGGCTAAAATTAAGATAAAAGGTCATGAAGAAATTCAAGTTAACAATCAATGGGTAGTACCATATAATCCACTTCTATCTAAAATGTTTAATGCTCATATCAATGTTGAATACTGCAGTTCTGTCAAATCGATAAAATATGTATGCCAATATATTAATAAAGGCAGTGATATGGCTGTCTTTACGGTAACCAAAGCAAATCAGCATGATGAAATTGTACAGTATCAAATGGGTCGTTACATTAATACCAACGAAGCGATTTGGCGAATTTTACGTTTTCCAATACACGATCGAGATCCGCCGGTTGTCCATTTATCCATCCATCTAGAAAATGGACAACGTGTGTTTTTCACCACAAAAACGGCAGAAAAAGTTGCGATGGAACCTCCACGAACAACTTTAACAGCATTTTTTACTACGCCAGAACGACCCGTTTGCTAAGTCTTTATTTTACTTAGAAGTACCCGGCTATTATACATGGAATACAACAAGTAAACAATTTAATTCCCGAAAACGTAGAATGCCTGTAGAAGGACATGATGGAGTGTTCAAGAGTAACACAATAGGACGAGTCTACACAGTGCATACAAAAAACGCTGAATGTTTCTATCTACGTCTATTACTTCACACTATTCATGGCCCAACGTGTTTTGAAGACTTAACAACTGTCAGTGGTTACATTTGTTATACATATCACGAAGCATGTCAAAGATTGGGTTTATTTGAAAACGATAATCATTGGGACTTATCCATGAATGAAGCAGCCCAAACTGCAACAGCATATAAAATTTGTGAGCTATTCGCAATTATATTAACTACATGTAATCCTTCTAATCCAAATCGACTATGGCTAAAATATCGAGAATATATGAGCGATGACATCTTGGCTGAATTACGACAACAAAACTCGGACTTGGAAATTAATTTTAACGAAGAATTTTTTAATAAAGTATTGATATTGATACAACTAGGTGTCCAATCTTCTAAATGAAGTCATTTAGATGTTATGAATAGTTAATTTTTAAGATTAACAAATTATAATATCGACGAATTGAACACAACAAATCTTTATTAATTGAGAGTCAAAAACAAGCATATGATATGATAATGGATTTTTATAAAAAGCAGCAAGGTGGTATAATATTTTTAGATGCACCTGGCGGGACCGGGAAAACACTTTTGATAAATTTAATCCTAGGTGAAATTAGTGTGAATAAAGAAATTGTTCTCGCTCTAGCATCATCTGGGATAGCGGCAACACTTATGGATGGTGGACGTGTTCGTCCACCATCCATAAGTGTTCAAACGCATTCTGGTTTAAAATTATCATTAAATGTAGCTGAACATGAATTCCCGGTATGTAACATCACAAAATCATCAACACGTGGACAAATATTGAAACAGTGCAAAGCCATTATATGGGACGAAAGTACAATGGCCCACAGAAAATCACTAGAAGCACTCAATAGGGCACTTCAAGATTTGCGTGACAAAACGAATATAATGGGAGGTGTATTGTTAATATTATCAGGCGATTTTCGTCAAACTGTACCTGTCATTCCAACATCAACACCGGCGGATGAAATTAACGCTTGTTTGGAAAAGTCGGTCATATGGGAACACGTAAAAATAATTAAATAGACAACAGATATGAGAGCGCGAATTATAGAAGATGAAAACGCGCAAATATTTTCTGAAAAACTGTTACAAATAGGCGAGGGCACCTATCCAATAAACGAAAATACTGGCCAAATTACATTAACCAATGAGTTATGTAATGTTGTTGAAACACCGTAAAAACTTATAAATTAAGTATATCCAAGAATTAAGTATTGCTGAGAATTATACCAACTCAGAATGGTTACGCGAACGAATTATTTTAGCCACGAAGAATGACATTGTCAACGGCATTAACAACTTCATACAGGAAATGATTCCGGGAGAAGAGAAAATTTACACGTCAATTAATACAATGATTGATGAACAAGAAAGCGTGAATTTTCCTACTGAATTTTTAAATTCATTAAATCCTCCAGGAATATTACACTGTCTTAAGTTAAAAGTTGGTTCAACAATAATTTGTTCATTTATAGTCCGGACTATAAAACCATAAATGTAGTCTATAAACAAGTATTATAAAAAGAAATAGATAAAAAAATGTAAATAAAATATAAAGTTTAAATACATAATATAATAATAATAATATGTATATGTATTTGTCATATGTATTATGTAAATTATAATATATAAATAATTGTGTAAATAAAATATAAATTTACTATTTATTAAAGTGCTTCTTATTTCATTTTAAATTATTTGGCTTCAATAATTAGTTAATTAATTTGATACACTTTACACCGTATGTTAAATGGTCGAATAAGTGTCTTATTATCTAAGACAGAAATCTATAATATATATCTACTTTAGAAAATGGATCCTTAAATATTTCTTATACCATTAAACATGCGATGTATTAACCCAAGCAACGGCGGGTTTCGCTGCTAGTATATTAATGAAATTGTTTGCCTTAACCCCTGGAGCTCCTAGCACCATAATGCTTTAGTAGACTACGTGAGACACGGGTCAACAGAAAGATTGGCGGTATAAATCCAAAAAATTATCGAATTTATTGCAAAATTTTAAAAATATGAATAATAATATAATATATGAATAATAACAAATAATGTAGTGAAAAATTACAGTTTCTATGTATAATGTATTATTAAATTATGTATTCATTGCTAAGAACGTTTGTTTTACAAAACCGTGAGATTTACAATTTATTCATTGGATTTATTCTTTTACTAGCCGACCCGTGCCCACTTCGTTGGGCGGTATTCACAATCTCAAAAACAATAATGAATAATGAACCTTGAAAACCTAGAACAAGCATTAAGGTATAAAGGTATCGTCTTCCTTCACCTACCGATAACCCAAGTGAAGAAAGTCGTAGTTTAACGAAGTATTTATGTCTATGATTTTGTAGATAGTTACACTTTATATTCGCTAATAATTCTAATTCTAAATAACGATTTATACATTGTATACAACGTTGTATACAACGATATTAAACCAACCCGCCGCGATATTACCACTGCGTCACTCGGGCACAGAATAATATTACTCCTAGCGGAGCACTCGGGGCTGTTTGCCCCCACGACTGCGCGACTGAGACAAAAATCTGTCTCTGCGCATGCGCGTGCGATCGTACGAGGCGACGCCGCGTCCTCGCGCCAAAACAGTCTGCTCAAGCACTCGTGACGGCTTCACGCTTCTCTATCGACATGCGCCTACGACGCACACGCACGTGCTCCTTTTCCTTTGTTTAGTTTACCGTGTTTTACATATAATATCTTGTGAACACCACGATTGTATAATACTTTTGTTGTGTTGAATAAACTGTTAGCCCTGAGAATTAGCCTTGTTTCCATCATATGAGATAGACACCCCTTATATATGGCGCCACAACGTGTGTTAGTGAAAATTTAAAGCGTCGTATAACTATTATACAACATTATAGTGCCGTGTCAGTATACAAAATAATAACATTTTGTATTTATTGTGCAAGTGTATAAAACTATTGGGTTTCGAGATGCAGACAAGAAGGGGTAACCGCCGTGACGAGGATGATGCAATATGCATTCCCAACCCCTCCGTCCCGGACGTGCAAATTCCCGCCGAAGAAGAGACTCCGCAGCGCCCCCGCTGCGAGCGAATCTCTGGCGGTGCCTCAACTTTAACCCTAATACATGAACTACATTCTCACAGGAAAGTGTAACATCACTTATTTCTTCGTTGCAGAGAACGCAAACGGAAGCAATTAAAGAAATATTTCAGCATATAATGGGAGCATCCAATACAATCGGAAGCTCACAGGCTACTTTAGCCCGCTGCCGAGCTACATTCAGTGGTACAGTATCGGAATCAGTGTCTACATTCATTGATAGCGTAGAAAGCTACATTGATTGCGTTGGAGTGTCAGACTATAACGTAGTAAGGGGTTTATCAATGCTGCTGCTCGGTGATGCTGCCATCTGGTGGCAAGGAATAAAAGATCAAGTAACTGGATGGGCAGAAGCCAAAGACAACCTGTTAAGCGCATTCGACGACCGACGACCTCCACACAAAATATATCTTGATATTTTTGATCATCCACAGCTTAATGAAAATACCGACTTATTCGTATCAAAAATACGTGCACTATTCGCCAAATTACCCAAAAACGACCTATCAGAAAATGCCAAATTAGACATTACCTACGGTCTTTTACATACGAGAATAAAAAAAAGAATACGTAGAGAGGAATTTTCGTCGTTTCACGAATTATTAAATTTATCTAGAAGTGTTGAAGAATCTTTCAGCGAGGGGGAGAGGAGATATACGCGACTCAATTTCGGCGCAAACGCATACCAGTGCCCGGTACCGCCTGGCACGACGCCGGTCGGAGGGGTACCCGCCCGCGCCATGCCGCCGTTTTCGACAGCGCCGCCAACTTGCGTTGCTAACCGTCCGATAGCACCGCCTCCCGCAACCCGTGACGCAACCGTGCCGAGCTCACAGCGCGTGACGTCACCGCCCGCGTCTATAATAAAGAAACGACGCCCGCTGTGTTCGTACTGCAAACGTTACGGACATTACAAGGATCAGTGTCGTAAGTTGATGGACAATAAAGGTGAGCCCAATTTAACTAACAATTCGCCCGCGGAAGTGCGTGATAATAATTATAAATGTAAAGAAAGTTTTTATAGTGTCGAATTTTCGGATACGCATAATAATTATAGTACGTTTTCAAATAAAAATTTGAACGTTATAAATAATAATAATAATAATTTTAAGGATATTTTATATATGCATACTGTTTTAAATGATGAGTGTATAAATGTTTTAAATTGTAATGACCATGTATTTATGCCTGCAAACAGTCGCGAGGGGCCCTTTACGAATAATACATTACGTCCAATTTTCAAAATAGAGATTTTGGGTGTTAACGGTACAGCATTAATAGATACCGCCGCGAAATGTTGTATAGCAGGTCATACACTATATACTCTCCTTCTTCGTAGGAATCATCCTCTCGTTCCATCTAGGCGTCAAATCAAACTCGCCGATGGTCACGTTCGAGAAATGGAAGTTTTTACTACGTGTTTGGAGGTAAGCTTAGAGTGTATAATCATTACAGTTCCTTTTATAATTTTACCAAATTCTAACGATAATGAAACTCTCCTTGGCATTGATTTTATTACTGCTGCAGGAGTAGTATTAGACTTTAGTAAACAAAATTGGTATTTTAGTAATAATAAGAATATTCAATATCAGCTGCTTTATGAACCTATCGCTAGAGGTATCAGCTGCTCTTCTGTATATGTTCTCCGTGATGATGAAGGTTCTCATCTTAATCCAGCTGAGCGTAGCGCGCTCACTGAAGTCCTTGTTAATCACGCGAATATTTTTGAACCTAAGGTAAGTTCAACTCCTTACGCAGAGCACTGCATTGAGACGGGTAACCACCCACCGATTGCCGTGCCACCGTACCGTCTTAATCCGACAAGAAAGGAATTAATGAAGAAAGAAATCGACAAAATGCTTGAAGAAGACATTATCGAAGAATGCGAGTCAGCTTGGTCTTCGCCGGCATTGTTAGTGCCGAAGTCTGATGGCACCATACGGTTTTGTGTTGACTACAGACGTCTTAATGCCATAACAAAGTCTGACACTTACCCAATGCCACGTATTGATGAACTTCTTCAAAGCACAAAGAGGAACTGCTACATGAGTACTCTAGATCTTCGTTCCTCGTACTGGCAAGTAAGATTAAGGGAGTCTGATAAAGACAAAACCGCCTTCATATGTCCTCTTGGTACGTATCGTTTCAAAAAAATGCCATTTGGATTGAAAAACGCACCGGCGACTTTCCAGCGCCTGATCGACCGATTCCGCTCCTGCTCATCATTAAAGGAGGTAACTATCTTAGGGTATTTAGATGACATTTTGATAATATCTGAAGGGTACCAAAAACACCTAAAAGACCTCGACCTGGTGATGAAACGTCTCGAAGAATTTAATCTTCAAGTAAATCGGAAGAAATGTGCTTTCGCAAGAGAAAGTGTAAGATACCTCGGACATGTGATTACACAAGAAGGTATTTCCACCGACCCTCAAAAGGTAAGCGCGGTAATGGACATGAAGGAGCCTGCAAATTTAAAACATCTGCGAACCTTTCTGCAAACATGTTCATGGTTTCGGAAATTTATTCCGAATTTCTCAAAAGTAGCTGAACCATTAACACGTTTAACACGGAAGAACAATGTTTGGATCTGGGGCTCGGAACAGTCCTATGCTTTTGCCGAATTAAAAAGATTACTCACATCAGCACCAGTACTGGTACAGCCAGACTTCAACAATCCCTTCGTCCTTCGCACAGACGCCAGCAACTACGCTCTAGGTGCAGTTTTGTTACAAGGGGAAGGTAAAGAAGAGAGGCCTATAGAATACGCTAGTCGTCTCTTAAACGACGCAGAACGAAATTACTCCACTACGGAAAGAGAGGCACTCGCCGTGGTTTGGGGAGTTGAGCGTTTTCGCTCGTATCTGGATGGTCAGCCAGTTGTCATCGGGAGTGATCATCAACCACTACGTTGGCTCTTATCATTAAAATCACCAACTGGAAGGTTAGTTCGATGGGCCTTAAAGCTCCAGTCGTTTGATATTAAGTTTCAATATACACCAGGTAAGGCTAACGTCATAGCAGACACCTTGAGCAGGCCTATTTGCTCAATTGAAACACGCGACAACTGCGGTATATGCTCTATAATAATTGACCTACCTGCTAAGTCTCCTAACCAGTTACGCCGAGAACAACTCTCAGACCCGGAAGTGACGAAAATAATTAAAGAACTAGAAAGCACCGATGAGGTTGCTGCCCAGAGGTGGAATGAAAGAGGATACCTCTTGAACCAAGGAGTTTTGTATCGATACAACCCTGATTCAGACTGCGAGTCTCCTCAACTGGTCATTCCTACTGAACAAATAATACCAGTTCTCAAAGAACTACATGATTCTGAATTAGCAGGACATCCAGGAATTGACCGAACCTACCACAAGGTAGCGCAATTATTTTATTTTACAGGAATGCGAAGAATAATAACCGATTACATCAAAGCCTGTATCCATTGTCAGCGTTATAAAGCGAATAACAGTAAACCACCTGGTTTACTTCAAACACCGGTGATGAATCAACGCAACGAAGTGTTAGCTATTGATCTTTTCGGCCCTCTACCAGATGGAAATCAGGGGGAGCGTTGGATTTTACTCATTGAAGATACAACCACGAGGTGGGTAGAGCTTTTCCCACTCAGAGATGCAACAGCAGAAGCCTGCGCTCAGGTTCTTATAGAGGAATTCTTCATGAGATACGGATTGCCTCGTCGTATTATATCGGATAACGGAGTTCAGTTCATTTCTGCAGTCATGCATCAATGCATGTCTGTTCTGGGAATAAAACAAAATTTTGTTCCACTATATCACCCAGAAGCTAATCCCGCAGAAAGAAAAAACCGAGATCTGAAAGCAATGCTAGCACATCTTGTAGGAAAACACCATAACTCCTGGCCAGAGAAGTTAGCACTAATCCGTTTCGCATTAAATAGCGCTAAATGCCGAACGACGGGTATGTCTCCAGCATATCTCACTTTTGCGAGAGAAATGAGATCTCTCACCGAGGTCACACATGACTTTCGTACTATCATGGGAAAAGATAATTTCGTCCCTCAAATAACTCCTTACCTAAGGAAGTTTGTAAATTCATTTTCAGAAATACGAGAACGTGTAGAAACCCAGCAAGATAAAACCAAAGATTACGCTGATCAGTCACGTCGTCCTGCAGAAAACTTTCAGGTAGGTGACTTAGTACTTCTCAAGTCTCACGTGCTCAGTAATGCTCAAAAGAATATAACTGCTAAGTTTGCTCCAAAACGCGATGGTCCATACCGAATCGCGAGTAAGGTAAGTCCAACGACTTATACATTGTCGCATGTAGATCACCCTAGTGAGATCCTTGGTAAATTTCATACACAGGATATATCAGTCTACAGAGGTAGAGATGACAATTCACCACCTAGTCCCGTTATCCCAAAAAGGAAGAGAGGACGTCCAGTAACAAAGGCTAGAGTCCTAGTCCAGGAGCGAGGGCGTTCCCCTGGACTAGAGGGGGAGTATATAGTAAACCAACCCGCCGCGATATTACCTTACCGCGTCACTCGGGGCTGTTTGCCCGAGCGCCTGCGCCTCTGAGACAAAATCTGTCTTTGCGCATGCGCGTGCGATCGTACGAGGCGACGCCGCGTCCTCGCGCCAAGACAGTCTGCCCAAGCACTCGTGACGGCTTGACGCTTGCTTATTGACATGCGCCTACGACGCACACGCACGCGCTTCCTTTGTTTAGTTTACCGTGTTTTACATATAATATCTAGTGAACACCACGATTGTACTTTTGTTGTGTTGAATAAACTGTTAGCCCTGAGAATTAGCCTTGTTTCCATCATATGAGATACACACCCCTCATAAAATGTAATACTACCTATAAAGTGACTGTTCCATGACTAACTTGACACTGGTAGAATCCGTATCTACGAGACGCTATCATTAAAAAGTTGAAATTTATAACGCGCGCTAGTTATGTAAAAAATCGTAAACCATCTTGATATCCTTCTATTATGCATACCAATAAAACGATAACTAATAGAATGTCGAATGAATACACAGTAATACCCCGACTTATGCTACCCCATTTTTCATGAATTCTTAGACATGCGGTTTTTCTTTTTTTCACTAATGAAATTATAAGAGAATCAGCCTCAGATCCTGGACGAATTAATAGCATAATTTAAAAAATGGTCTATATTTTAACACAATTACATTTAGAGGAGGATAGTGATGACGTTCAAGAATTATTGGTTTCATACAGCTAAGAGCTAACAAATTGATTCGTTGGAGCTATTTGAATCGGAAAATCAAATGACGATTGCAAACTTAACAAAAGGCCTCACTTGAATTGAATAGTTACAAATTTTAGCAACAATAAACTTTAATGAAGAGCGTTTTTCTACTATAAAACGCGGGATAGAAACGTTACTGACATGCTACGAGGAAATTTCACATGAGAAGAAAAAAAAAACTTCTGAGGCGACATTGTTAAAATATTTAAAGCCTTCGATACCAGATCCTGACTAAACATACTCCGTAAGCTGAACCCCAAATTACGCGAATTCGATTTACGCAGTTGTCGTTCCATCCCACTTATCGTGTAAGTCCGGGGTGTTACTGTATAAAATAATCAAAATAATAGGTGCTCAAATTACGAATTTCTAAACCTTAATATCAGTGCATAAAATTTAAAAAAGATAAATTGACACTGACATAAAACTTTGACGTATGCGTTTATCCAGTCAGCTACGTTCTAGCGAATGTCGCTTTCGGCTTTGTCGATGGACTTGGAATCTTGAATGTCGACCGCTATTACGGCGATCCAACATTTTTTTTTGTTTTTCGCCTTTAAACTGTTTAATTTCTTAGTATAGATAACTTTTTAATAAGATAACGTGAGTTCTTTTTCATTATAATAATGGTGAACGTTTTCTAGGATTTCCGTTTTGTCGCAGTATAGAAACATTCTATTCATTATTCACGTTTTAGATCCGGAAACCTACTTATAATTTGTGCATGTATTACTATGTATAAAATATGAGATTCATCTATCAAATTAGTGTTGTACGAAGCGTTCATTTAATAAGTAATGTGGAAGTTTAATTAATGATGAATGAACAAATAATTTGTGTTTTATAGTGTATTTTAGACGATGATAAATTGAATATATTGCAGGAGGAGTTGGGAAGCGTGATCTGAGTGTGTTCAAGTTGTCATGAAGCAGTGACCTTTAGTTATTTGTCAAAATGTTTCGTAGTAAAATTAGGATACATACCTGTCGTATTATTTTGCTGACGTCCCTGGCATGGTTGCTTATTGACATGATGTTGCTCGCGATGTACTCCGATTGTTTTGGAGAAGGGTGCAGCAAGAAACCATCAGTTAGTGAGAGTTCCCTGTCGGTGAGTATTTGAGGAAAACTTATATTTAGATTTTATTTCTTTTGAAATTCAAATTAAGTTTCATTGAAGTTTATAATAAATGTAAAGTTGTATTAAAAACATGGTAAGAGGTTTTTTAAAATCTTCAAATAGATTAAAGATTCACTGTTCTTTTTTCCACATTTTTATTGCATTTTGCTAGTTTCCTGCTATATTTGTTGTCAATTAAATATAATTCAATTAATTTGTGATAAATTTTGTTAAAAAAATATATTTTTGCATAAATGTATATGTAATGTGTAGTGTTTCTTTTTAATTTATACAGAAAACAATTATATTTAAAATTAAACTTAAACATATATAACTGTTCACCAAATACATTTACAATATATTTATATATTTTGATTAGAATTAATTATAGCATTAATGACTAAAAATTCCAAAGAATAATTAATTTAGTAAATGCTATACACTTAACAAGTTAACCAACATAATTTAATTTCTAATGTCTATGACATTAGATTAACATGTTATTAAATGCCATAGAAAAATTAAGTTATGATAATTTCTAATAGGAATCAAATGAAGTTGGTTACTAAGCAATCTGTGCAATTCCGAATTAGTTTCTATTTGAATTATATAATAAAATAAATTAATCGCCTAACCTAATAATTTAAAGTATTAATGCAAATTTCCTTTAAAAAAATTATGGTTATAACTAATATTGTTATTTAGTCTTTTATACAGAAAGAAGAACATAAAGGAAAAAGAGCTGCAATAGCAGCTGCTCTACAGCCAGAAATAGATGATGATGACACAAACCTTGAGGAAAATGAGATAGGCCAGGATCTTGGAGATGATACACCTATGTTGCCACCATATTCCAAGTCACATCTTAAAAGATGGGAACCAGCTCCTAGTGTAAGACCACAAGGAGATTCCCCAGGAGAAATGGGTATGTTTAATTAAAATTATGTATTTAAATGTTTAGAACATCAGCTATGATGGACTTAGCATGCCATAAAAGAAAAAAATATGTGGATATTATATTGATATTTGTTTTTAACTTCCTGCTTTTTTATATTTTGGTTAGATTGCTCTAAACATTTCTTTTTAATTAGATATTTTGGAGCATTGTAAAGTCTTATAAATTTTTATTTATTGATGGTTTACAGATTTGGATCCTTGGATCTATAACCAAATCATTGTTTTTGCATAAATGTCATCTAAAATTATAGGCAAGAAAAATATATATAAAAAAATTCACTCCATTAAATAAATGTGCCATTACATAAGGATATTACGACATAACATTTCTTTGACTAATTAGAAAAAAAATCTTATGTTGTATGATGCAAGTATAATAATTACGTCCTAATGCTTACTTTAGTCTTCTTCTTTTAATTAGCTTTGATATGATAATTAGGATAGTCAGAGAACTAGTAGTTTGGAAATATATCATGCTGAGAAATTATGAAGAACTTATTGTCTCTTTTGTTTGAGAATACAATGTATGATCTATGTAATATTTTT
>MU158786.1:1048620-1063303 GCA_015888305.1 Antheraea pernyi | reverse complement strand
ACTGTTTTATTTTATCATACCTAACACATAGTTTCGAACCCTGGCATGTACTAACGAATTTTTACGGAATTTATATTTACTATCTATTTTAAATTTGTGAGACTATCGACTGAAGGTGAAGGAAAACATTGTGAGGACACTTGAACATGAGAAACGTTCTTGTACTACCTAAGTATGTGGGAAAATGTAAAACTGTGGATTTCTCGGAGTTTAAACTCGCTAATACATCGTGGGCTTGCGTGATGATTATGCCCATCCTTTGGGAAGAGGCCTATGACCCTGGGCCTCTTATAGGCTGGTGATGATGATCTATGGACGTGTTACATTAACTTGTATTCATTACTCTTTACTAGAATTTACTAGTTCTATGTATATTAAGATCTATGTTAACAAGTAGTCATTGAGTGAGACGCAATAGCGAGACCACCCATGCTGGTGAATATACAGTAATAGTATTAATTTAACTAACACTAGTACCGTTGTAAAGAGGAGCAATAAATAACCGGTGTAATGTGGGAAACGGAGTTTAAACGCGTGAAGTTCATTGGGAATTATTAGCAACCAAGGTGGCTCGTGCTCGCCGCAGCCTTGCAAATTAGTAGGCCGTTCGAATAAAGGAGATGTAATCATAAGCATCATTGTTATGATGAATGTTGAACAGTAATTCTAATGCATATTCATATTTATTTAATTATATTATGCTATCAACAGCTTCAACAACGACTGCGTCCGCGTTATAACGTTTAATTATACATTTTGACGCACCATGACTTGCATTGGGTTCCAGCTGAAAATCAGCGCTTTCTTTCTCATAACGCTAGCATATGCTGAGCTGGACACCATTTCATAATGCACAGATATGCATATTTTTGTCCATTGTTGTATACTTGTATTTTATGTTGTGCTCTATGAATAAAATATTTCTTTCTTTCTTTCTAATTACTTAAAAAAAATTACATGGGGAGATCCCTGACGGATATCCATCCCACCGGACAGCTGAGGATGGGTTATGTCTGATTCGCAAGGACTAAAGCCCCATGGTATGTTCTTACACCTTTTTGCTGAGGGAGCAGGAACTGCCTTATCGACGCCACGTCTATACCCGAAAAGTCTTGGCCCTTCCTAAGGGGCACAGACTGCGGTATGAGGGGCCAAGATGATAGAGCCCCAAAGGGGGAGTGGTTGTTGGAGCCCCCGTTAACGAACTGTGCAGTTGAAATGCCTGAGCGATGGACGTAGCCGTATTCATCGCCCCCCAGGCCCCATCTACATTAAAAATTAACCTAGTGCCACTTAATGGCAAGTTGTGGTAAAGTGAATAATATAAAAACTTTTTCTATAGAAAAGGCTCTTTAAAGGCGCGTCAAGCCTACAGTCAGTTGGATAACAATGGATTGTACTGGATAACATACTGGTCGATCATATGATATTGGGATACAGTTATCTCTTTTTGCAATGTATAAATACTTATAAGAACATTCGAATGTGGTTCCCAATTTACTAATAGGGTCAAATCTATAGTAGCGTATATTTTAATTTTCGGAATATTGGTTTAAAGTTCGTTGTCTAATTTTATATTTACTAACTATAGATATTTGTTGACTTACAAAATTGATATTTTATCCTTCATTTCTTAAGTATTATTATATATTTACTATTTTTAATAATCTACTTTGTTTTTTTTTTCAACTGCCGTCAATTAAAAATAACTAATATAATATGATAGACAAACTGTGTGCTAAATATATTTTTTCGTCTCGTATTTTTTGAATATATGTAGTATAAATATAATGTACAAATATAGTAAATATTTGAGATTTTCGTGTTAAAATACTACAAGTATACATTTTAGATCTAAGAATAATATTTCTAATGGGACAAAACTTTATTAATTTTCTTTAGAGGTATGAATTCAGGAAATAGTTGGTTAGCGCACTGAAGTATTTAAGTGCAATTTGTAATACAAGCCCCGTTACACTCAATCAGTACTAAACAGTGTGGGAGCGATGCATTGCCGCGACGCGATGGTGGCGCCGCGTGAGAACCGCGCATTGTTTCTGCTTGCGCGCCCGCAGATGAGGTCACAATGGGATTGTTGTTCAATCAATTACGAACCTCTTTAAATGATTTAAAGGAAAAGATCTGTATACAAACTTCATTTAATTATAAACAATTTTCAGACGTGTAAGACAAAAAATATATATGAACATTATTTAATAATACAGTGTAAGAGCTCTTAATAACGAATTTCAAGGGGCCGAGCATTTTTTTCAATATAAAAACAGTTCGTTACACGGAGGAAAGAGAATAAATATTTGTTTTCTGGTAAACCAACCAAATTGAAATAATTTCTACGTTTTAGAAAGTTCTTCGTTATATCGAACGACGTTATAAAGAGTTTACACTGTATGTGGTAATCTAGTGATTGATATTTGACCTTAATTAATTAGCATGGTGTTTCGTGACAGGTACGTAAGTCATTGATGGGTGGAAGAAAATGAACTTTTGCCAAAAATTATTATTGATAACACTAAAACTCATCAATAAAAACAACAATTAAAGAAAATCGGTTCACAAACAGACCTAAAGAAATACATAGCTATTTTGTCTTCGCTTATTCAATCATAGACGTCATAATAATTAATTAATTAACACTGATTTTCATCCAGTAGTAGAAATTAGACCATATAATGAGAGGGTGCAAAGTTTCTTCTTGTATAAATATATGGATATTATTATATTATTTATTTTTAATTTTCTTTCTAAATGGCGAAAATAGGTAAGTTTTGTACAAACACTGTAGCGGTAGGGATCGCGGACTACGATACGTTATGAACTTATAAAAGCTTTCGACTCATTGATGGTATCGCAAAAAAAAATTACAGTTTCGAAAACTTCTTATTGGCAACACTAAAGTTCATTAACAGCAACATGCAAATAAAAAGTTAAGAAAATCAACTGACAAATAGAGAAGAAAGAGTTACTTAACTGTTTTGAGTTTGCCTATTTATATATAGAAGATTTTAGTTAGAAAAAACCAGTGTATGTAAAACTATACCATACTTACCTAAAAGTGCTTATATTGTTTTACTGTACATTTTAATGTTAAATTTAATGAGCGCTAATTTCGAAAACGAAACTGTGACAAAAATAAATATAAAATAAATAATCTGAATAGGTAAGAATGCCTGTAGACAGATTTTTTAACTTAAAGTTTGATTACCATAAATTGACAGTGTTTTTTTTTTTTCGAACTGACTACGCTTTTGACCCGGCAGGGTCTTCACAGCTTCACCGGACTATGACAGAGTGAGTATTACAAAACTCTTTAGCAGCGTACTGTAAATATATTCCGATAATTTCTTTCATAAAAAAACTACTCTATATGTGTTACTTTCAGATCGTTTGGCAGGAGTTATTAACCTAAATTGGTGAACATTTTTTTAAACAAATTAGCGGATCCGACGGACTTTGTCCCGCTCTGATAATAAAAAAAACCTTGACAAATTATATGTATAAACCTTCCTCAGGAATAATAATAAAACTCTTTATTACACACACGTTGAAAATATACAAAATTAGTCATCAGTTTACAATATGTGTACAGTTAGGCGGCCTTATCGCTTAGAGCGATCTCTTCTAGGCAAACCTAAGGAGACATTTTATTTTCATAACTACCGGGTGGCAATATAAATAGACAAACAAAAATACAAAAACTATAGATAAAAGTAAAAAAAAAAAAAAAAAAAAAAGAAATAACGCAATACAATAGTTATATTACGACAGCGAGAGGTAATGCCGGTGGAGATATTTTTTAAATAACGTCAAGGATCTTGCCTGCCTAATATCACAAGGGAGTGCGTTCCATAGGCGTACAGCTTGAACCGCAAATGATTTACTATAAAATTTTGTGTGACAGATAGGGAATTTGAGTATATGTTGAGAGCATAGACGGCGTGATGAAGAATATCTGCAACCTAACATCTCGAATTTATGTTGTAGGTAGGGAGGGGAATTGGGATTATGAAGAACGTTATACAGGAGGGACAGGATGTGGCTATATCGTCGGTGCCGAATGAAAGGAACCACTTTATCTACTGGTGAAATCTGCATGCAACTCCGTTCAGTAGTTTTTGAGTTTATCGCGAACAGACAGTCAGACTTTGTTTTATACTATGTAATGATTTATTCGTTATTCAATTATTTATATTGAACATTGGCACAAATAATCAGATTGTAACAATTTGTAAAGAACAGAATAATGTAGCTCAACCTCATAATAATGAATTATGATGTAATGAAATGAAATGGTAACCGAACAAATGTCAATCTGTCAATTCTTTCATAGATCACCCTACTGTCTTCTGTGTCACTCATTCTTTATTTTTTTATTTTTTTTGTAATTGTTGATTAATTCATGTGATTTTTCAAACAATTTCTTTCCAATGATATTATAACTAAAAATACGTCTTATGTGCTTCGACAGCGGTTTGTTAAAACTTGGCTAGCTAGCTTATTTTTGACGGCTGCCCTGTCAATCCGCCCGTATTTAAGCAACATATAACTATCTCTTTTTCGTCACCGATATTGTTAATTAGCCATCACATTTCCACATTTTATCTAAGACTGTGTCGCGTGGCTTTACTATATTACTTTACGTATGTGTGCGTTATCGTGCATTTGTTTTGTCAAAATATAATGTAAGTAACGTATCTGCAACTTTTTAGTTATAATATCATTGTTTCTTTCATATAAATCATGTTCTGATAAATATACACACAAAAAAATGAATTAGCCGAATATGCGCAGCCTTTGTAAAGTGATGCGCTTACATACATACGACAATTGATATTTATTTATATAGATGCTGTAATATAAATATATAGATAGTTTATAAGTTTGCGGGGTGGTAGGATTTGAAGCCCGACTGGGTCGCGACCACCATGTATATGGCGAAAAAGCCCGTCATAGTGATTCGCTTCTGCGGGTCGCGTTTCAGGATCAGCCTGTGCATATCCAGCTTTTTCCAGGCATGATAGCGGCGACCGGCGATGGATATTGTCACTCGGTGGTCGCCATTGTCTTTGGATTGTACTGTGCTTACCATCAGGCACAGTGCAGTAATTTTGCCGTGCTACAAAAAAAAAATTGGTAAGCTTCACATTAGTAATAATGTTGGTAAAGAAAAATTTAATAATTTATCCGTCGAATGATCAAGTAACAAAAACGTTTTTAGATATTCACACCTCGCGGAAGTGATTGTCGTCTTTCTAGATGTTTGAAATTTAGGTGTTAATTGCTCTCATTATTATTAAGCGACTGGTTTTGGTGTTAACTCACTCGTGTATATAGAAACACATCGGCGCCTCCGCTTTTTCATTTTAAAATAGCCGGTTTGTATTTAAAATGTTGCTTTTTATATTTTAAATCAAGGTAATTTTTATTATTATCAAATCATCGTTCTCAAGAATAAGTAAAATATGACTTGTGATCTGAAGACTCAGTGCAATTAATATAACTGATTTTATTCGAGTTAGAGAAGGTCAAAATTGCAAATAATAATTGATATGAACATAAACAATTACTTATTAAAAATCTATTTTTAGACTTAATAGATTTTAGCGTTTGGACACAGTCTCCCTTGACTTTAAGGGACAAAGTCATCCAAGATGGTTGATACGTTAAACATAAAGGAGTGCTGACTCTCGGCTGCCAGAAAGCACGTATAGGTGTCAAGCGACATGTTTTTTTCTTGAAATGTAACGGTTGAAATTCTTCCGAATGATTTACTGTCCCATCAATTACCAATTGACATTAGAGAAATAGTACTACCATTTTTTAAATCGTAGCGACAAATCTATATATATCTATATTCTGACATTAAAATAAATTTTAATCATTCAATTATTTTAATTTCATGCAATGGTTAACATTTTAGTGCACTCGCACTAGCTATGGTCACTTCTATCTGCGATGACCGTGACCGCGGCGCGGCGTAGTCTGAAGTCGCCTACGCGTCGTCTCAAATATCTTGACCCATCGCGTCCCATGATAATACGCTGGCAAAAAAGCGTGTTAGAGATCCACGTTTACTGGACAATGCGTCCGCTTATCGCCTACGTACAACGTTACCATGGCGCCTTTTGGCTTACTAATTGAAGCTATCGGTCTTTGACACAGCGATGTCGATATTTGAACAATAAGTGACGCTTGTTTCAGCATACGCAATTGTGTTATAAGTAAATTCAAGGATTTTAGAGACTACCGTATTACATCAACATGCGTAAATTTCAGAGAATTAATTAAGTGTCAGGTACAATTTTTTTTTATGTAGCACTGCAAAATGACAGCCTTATGCCTGATGGTAAGCACAGTACAATACAAAAATAATGGCGACCACCGAGACAGAATCTATCCATCGCCTGTTGCCGCTGTCATGCCGGCCTGCGAAAAGCGGAATATGCATAGGCTGATCCCGAAACGCGACCCGTAGAAGCGAATCACTATGACGGGATTTTTCGCCATATACATGTTGGTTGCAACCCAGTTGGGCTGGAAAACCCTGCCGCCCCGCTTTCACCATTGCCTCGTTCGTTGTTCAGAAGGGTTCAGCAGGGTTTACCACGTGCAGGTGAGGTTGGCTTGGGTGTCTCAAATCTTATGATGTTATTCGACACCCCTTACACTCCACTATCTCAATTATGTAATTTAGTATTATTTTATTATCCGATCAAGAGTCATTTTGTAGAGCGCTTTTTTCATTCAACTAACTAGCGTGGGAATTTATCAAATAGTTGCTACATTTTACCATTATTGAGTTCACTGTATATTCGAGAAAGAATTAAGTAGTATTTAGTAAGTACAAGGAGACCATTACAACATTCAACCTAAAACCTACGTGGATTTAATTGAAAACCCAGCTATATATCATTCGTTAATTTTATATATTGAAATCTACGGGTACATTTGTGATGATAGGAGTAGTAACTACTTATTGTATGTATCTATTACTAGTGGAATACCTACTTTGGGCTAACGTTAACACGCAGCGGAAACTCTCAAGAGGAAAAAGAAAACCCCGATTTTGAAATATTCTTCATTGGTGTTCCGCTTCTATTATTCTTAGCATAATGATATATAAGCTATAACCTTCCTTGGTAAATGAGCTATACAATACTGAAAGAATTTTTCAAATCGGACCAGTAGTTTCTGAGATTATCCCCTACAACGTCACAAACTCACCAATCACGAACTTTACCTCTTTATAATATTAGTATATATGTATACATATAAATCTACATAATATAAAGTTTTACTATTATTACCACAGTCTATATTATACTAGGTTGTTGTACGTCGATAATTTACATACGATAGTATGATATGACGTAATACAAAACGTTATGTTTGTCCGATCAATTGTTGTTCTCGTTTGATTGTTTAAAAGCGAATCGGCAGCGCTACACTATATTTATTTTAAAATAGTGTTTAAATTAATAATGTTTGTTTAAAAAACTTTAAAAAATAGTTAATCTATTTTAAATTTATTTTATATATGTTATCGGTTGTATTCGCGACTGAGTACGTGTTTAATATTATTTGTGGTAACAACTAAATGAATTATATGAATATAGTAGCGCCACCTAGTAGCGAATTTTAATAAATTAAATAACATAAATAACTTTCTTCATGGAAAGAATACTTAGGTGTTTAAAATTTTATGAATATAGTTTGAAAGGTATTTATTGGAGGTTATCAATTTCAGATATATATATATATATATATATATAGAATATAGAATATCATTACATAGTATAAAACAAAGTCCCCTACCGCGTCTGTCTGTCTGTCTGTTCGCGATAAACTCAAAAAATACTGAACGGATCTTTACGCGGTTTTCACCAGTGGATACAGTGATTAACGAGGAACGTTTTGGTATATAATTTGTCCAGGATTTTTTTTATAATCAGGGCGGGACAACGTCTGCCGGGCCCGATAGTAATATATATAATATATATAGAATATAAATACTATATATGTAGAAGAAGAAGATAGAAAAATAATATAGATAACGTAAAATTGGTTGTGAAACATCTGAAACAACTATGAAATACAAAATGATAGGTGTAAATTAAAAATATATTCGGTTTCAATAATAAATAATTGTTTAATCTGGCATAAGTTTAATGTTTCACGTAATATTTGTCTACTGACATTGTGCGTTTTACGTGTATTTGCTTGAGTAGTTGTTTACAAATTGACTCGCCTTGTCGTTTGTGTAACGCGTTTGCTGAGACTGAAATAGGGAGGTCGATAGTGAAACCTAATAAAATTAAATTGACGTATGTTACTTCACATGTGTGTTATTGTGTTACTGTTATTATGAAATTATTTTGACCATTTGGTCTTGTAGTACCAGAGTACTTAAATGGATTTGTCGGGGTTTGAATTTTTTAATTCTGTACTGTATTAATTATTCTGTACTTACTCATAGTTTGTTCCAATAGTATTTATTATAAGGAATATAAATTAAAGTTAGTATGTTTGGAGGATATCGAAGAAATGTTTTTTTTTACAAATGAATACATTTAAGAGCTCAGTATAAAATCGCTAAATGCCTGTGAATTGTTAACGAGTCGTCGGATATGAGGTCTTACCGCGGCCCTGACCAGCCGCGCGAAGTATGTAGGTGACCTCAGGGGAGGGACCTTCAGGTTTTTGGTTTTCCAATATTGACATTTTCGCAAAACAAGCATAAAGTATACGCTTTGTGATTTACGATAGAATTATAAATTTAGTGTGGATAAAGAAAAATGTGACCTGATATTCTTCTTATTTATATATTTTATATTTTTTTTAAATATAAATAAAATAATAGAGGCATGTGCTTGTACGTGCACTGCTCAAAAACTACTGAATATATTTCGATCAATTTTTTTTTAGTTTCAATTCTTAGACATTTAATCCCTATCGAAAAAAGGAAATATCGTAATACCTTTATTTAGGCGGTAGAGCTACGCTGAAGCTATTACTGGTTTCACCATGAATGGGTCGGCTCGCTCGGGGTAGTACCACCCTCTCATAGAAAACCGACGTGAAGTAACAATGCTTGCATTGTTGCGTTTCGTTCGGTCAGTGAGAGCGCCGGAGGCCCGTCTTGTTTTGTGAAGGAATGGGACAAGAGGTGTTTTGGGCATGCACAGGATATTAGAGAGATTTTATATATTGTAAATGCGATTAATTACCGAGCGTTACTATTTAATCATGGCTAAATAAAAAAAAAATTTCAACCACACTACTTTTATTACTTTCTCGGTATAGTTAGTTATACCGACTCACTTTTATCTCCTTATCAGTTGCGATAAATTAAAGTCTGTTACAGCATTACTTTGCACATAGTAGATTGAGTAATATTTAGCAACTCTGTTCGTCCAGATATCTTGTTTACGAATAATGGCATTCGTCATTGTACTTCACATATACGATTGCACAATAAGGCAAACGAGTTTACAATACATCTGTTGAGGTTAGCATAATAGTTAAATACACGTATAAAACTCATAACAGCGAGGCGGTCGTGGTCTCACTATGAGCGATTTCCTGAAAGAAGTGAAGGTGAAAAAATTGTATTCTTTGAAATCGCATAATTATGTAATGAATTTTATTATATATTTTATCTTTATTATTTATATATATTTATCATAGGAGGCAAACGAACAGGTGGGTCATCTGATATTAAGTGATCACCACCGTCCATAAACATTTACAACGCCAGAGGAGTCGCAAGTGCACTGCCAGCCTGTGTTTGGGGAGGGGAAAGGGGGTAGTGCTGTAGGGGAAAGGGGAGATGAGGTGGGTATCCCGTGCTCTCACTGAACGAATGAAACGCAACAATGAGTGCGGTGTCACGCTGTGTTTGGGGGAGGGGAAAGGGGATAGTGCTGTAGGGGGGAGGGGAAAGAGGATAGTGCTGTAGGGGGGAGGGGAGGGGAGGTGTGTATCCGTCACTATCACTGATCGAATGAAACGCAACGATGCTTCATGTCGGTTTTCTGTGGGTCGGGTGCTACTACCCCGATCGAGCCGACCCATTCATGCTGAAACCAGTAATAGCTTCAGCGTGGCTCTACCACCTACATGTGAGAGGGTGGTCTTACCCCGGGCGAGGCAACCCATTGCATGGCTCTACCACCTGCATATTAAAATATTAATAATAATATTAAATAAATCAGTGCGGTCCAGAATGGCAAGTAAGCTAAACCCAGAGGAAGTGGCTTTCAAATGCAGCTACCGGAACACACTAACAGGTGCTTGGCGATAGATCGCCAAGGCTCGCCCGGGGTAGTACCACCCTCTCACAGAAAACCGACGTGAAGTAACAGTGCTTGCATTGTTGCGTTTCGTTCGGTCAGTGAGAGCGCCGGAGGCCCACCTCCCTCCCCTTTCAGCATAAATGGGTCGGCTCGTTCGGGGTAGTACCACACTCTCATAGGAAACCGACGTGAAGTAATAGTGCTTGAATTGTTGCGTTTCGTTCGGTCAGTGAGAGCGCCGGAGGCCCACCTCACCTCACCTCCCCTCTCCTCTCTCCTCTCTCCTCTCCCTCTCCCTCGCACTTGCAACTCCTCTGGTGTTGTTAGTGTCCATGGACGGTGATGATCACTTAACATCAGGTTCACCTGTTCGTTTGCCACCTATGACATAAAAAAAAACGGACCGAAATTTGTGGTTAACATAAGGCATTGGTTTAACAATATACTCCTTAAACCACTTAAAATGCTGATGATGTTGCTCATTAAAAACGAAATATACAAAACGTCTCTTTAATCATTCTTAATAATTGGCTTCACAAACATAAAGTTTTTTTTTAAACATCTACTGAATATGACATTTGATAATTTTATGTCAAATAAAATCCGAATATAGACTTTGTCCAAATGAATAAACACTATAGAAAAATAACGAGTTAACAACTGATTTACGACTAAAATTCAAAATAATTTAGATAGCCATCTTCATAATCATTAAACCTGGTTCATGAATATACAACGCAACTATTGATAAGATTAATTTTATTACACTTTTCGTACAAATTTATAATCATTTAAAATTTTAATTTATATATTTTAAATAATACACAATAAACAAAGAAAACTTTAAATCAAATTCAATTTTATGCTATCGTAAATTCACTCTTGAAATAAGAAAAATAACAGTAAAAAAAACAACTAAAAAACGCTTTTATATGTAACCGTATTAAAAAGTAGAAAATAGTTTTTAAATGAAGGAGTATTCACGACATGAAGATATAAAGTTCATTGGCTTAAATTAGAAATCATTTTAAAATAAGAATTAATATACCAACAAAATAATTAATACCATTGCATAAATAAATAAGTCTATTCGTTTTTACTATGTTTCCATTGAGACTGTGCAGCCGATTATATATTTGATTGACTAATAGGCTGTATAAAAATGTATATATATAATTATTGTTCGGAGCGCCAATAGATGCGAAAATCAGGCTAATGTTAATAATTTCAATATTCAAATTATGATATTTAAATAATTCATACTATAATTCATTTAAAAATTCAAAAGAGGACATAGTTGTTTCATTGTTGTGAGATTTCGGTTTCATAAATCATTCATAAATCTATCTTCTTTTATACATATATCAAGAATTTAAATCTAACTTGTCTGTACTTTACGATTTTCATGTAAAAAAATTATTGCAGGTGGCTAAATATTAAAAGATATTTCAATCATTTTTAGAAATGTCTGTCCGTCTGTCTGTCTGTTTGTATTTACAATAAAACCACACGAAGTAACTCATAAGGCATATCTTCGAGAATAACTTCAGATGACTTTATTAATCACTGGTTACACGCTTACACATGCAAGTGGAAGTGTTTTATCTTTTTTCCCTTATCAAACTGAAATAGTTTAGAATATTATCCGATACGAAATATATATAAGAGTTATTGGGTTATTTATGTTTGGTACACATATATGTTTCAACAACTCATATATGTATGAATAGTTAGCTTAGGTTAGCTCAGATAGGTCGCGAATTGCATGTATCAGGCAACAGCCAAAGCCGAGGTGTGCCGCACACCCTTGAGCTAGTTGTCAGGCTTAGTTGCCTTAAGCGCTCACCTTAGTAGTCCGGTGAAGCTGTTTAGACCTTGCGTGGTCAATAGCGTAGTCAGTTCGAAAAAAAAACACTGGTTTTTACATACATAAGGTTGCACACGGGCGAAATCGCGGGCGCAGCTAGTTTTGTAATAAAAAACAAACAAATAAACTACTTGTTATAATTTAACACCTTCGTGTGTTTTATCGCAACAAATATGATACATCCCTTTCAATTTTTAAACCTCCAATTACTTGGAGCTTAGTAAAACGTTATTGCGTTGTGACATGCGCCGAGGCCACGTGATTTTACAGGCCACGTGTTTAGGTAAATGTATCAACAGTACTGTAACGTTCTGAATAGTAATAAATCATCGTTGTTGTTTATCAATAACTCTTTGATGTCACATGGGAAGCAATAATATGCATTTACAACGACTCCGGCGTTTAATGCGAACCGTTTCGGTCGATACAGTTTTAACTGTTGCCAATACGTGAAATCGCGCCCTTCAGTCTATTATAGTCATTATTCTGACTCGTATAATGTTTGTAGATCTTTATCCTTGTGTTATTTATTTTCTACTATCATTTGTTAGCGACTTTGCTTTTAGTAAGATTACATTTTGAAGATGGTAGAGCCACGCTGAAGCTATTACTGGTTTCAGCATGAATGGGTCGGCTCGCCCAGGGTAGTACCACCCTCTCATAGAAAACAGACGTGAAGTAACAGTGCTTGCATTGTTGCGTTTCGGTTGGTCAGTGAGAGCGCCGTAGGCCCACTTCCCTTCCCCTTTCCCCGTCCCCTGTCCCCCTCCTCCCAACCCGTCCCCCAAACACAGGCTGGCAACGCACTTGCGACTCCTCTGGTGTTGCAAGTGTCTATGGACGGTGGTGATCACTTAACATCAAGTGACCCACCTGTTCGTTTGCCTCTTATGATATAAAAAAAAACATTTTTCGGCATTAAAGTACCCTATATATTTTCTATACCATTGACGACGTGTATGCAAAACGTGGACATTGAAATATAAAAACCCACACAGTTTCGAATAAAAGCAACGCTCAAAACCGGCCGCAAAGACTCCCCAATATACATACGTGGTTATAGTTATGCGATAAACTTATGATTTTGCAAATACAACCTCAGCTGAATGATTTAAAGTTGTTTTTTACAAGGACGCAAGCGAAGCGAGACTATTTAAAATGACTGCGTAATGCACTCATTTTTGTGTGCCGGCTGTGAGACGTTAATTATTGGTCATCTTGGGTTTTTGTATGTAAATGGACGTATGGACTATATTCGTAAGGACATATTCACGCACATTGATATGTGTGTAGTTACATTTCAAAATAAGATAAATCAAATTTTAGCCGTTTCTAATATTATAAGTTATTTTTCAAGAACTTCAAACTATGTACGTGTCTAATATGAAGATCATAAAAAAAAGTCTTTATGAACGCCAAAATTTCAACTTCATTCTCTGTGTATAAAAAGCGGAAATATTAAAAAAATAAAACATGCTGTATGGACGTTATAAGTGATTAGATTTAGGTCATTTAAAAATGTAACCACTCATGTATTTGTGTAAAACATTCACATCTGTCGAGAAAATACAAATGACATTAATGTAAATAATATAAACGATTTAATTCTATATTAACTTTTAATAAACACATGCTCATAACAAGATATATAAGTATATACAAAATCAAAAATTGCTAAATATATACATAGTTGTATTATATAAATAATTATTATGGAATGATTTAAAACATAACTCGTAGCATTAACATAAATATATATTATCAGTGAAACACAATCAATTAATTTTTAATTTATATTATTTAATTAAATTATATGATTATTTATTTATCAAATATATAATTTTATTAAGTCACTAGCTGTTACCCGCGGCTCCGCACGCGCTTTTTAAAAAATGTATTGAAGAATGGAAAATTGTGAGTGGGTGTGTACATTACAGAAAAGATTTTTCAAAAATATTTGTAACTACGACACGCACGCCAACTGTAACATGTAACGTGTACATTAGATATATGAATACTAATAGTATATCGAATGGGATGGGATTTATCATCAGCAACATACCTGGAACTTCAACCTACTATATACCAAACTCAGTGCTCACTAAAACTATATAAGAAAGTAATGAAAATTATAAGCTATACATTATCGAAAAATTGGAAATAAAAGTAGTATAAACTTTTTGCATAGGAAAACAAAATAAACTTCGAAAATGTTTGCGATAGAAACTTACCATGGCAACGTATATAATACTAACGCTAACGAAATCTTTATTTGAACAATTTCGTTTTATGATTATGAAGACTAAGAAGATAATAATGATGGATAAAATAATGTACGACATATTATATAGAAGATTTGGCGCTTATGCCTTTATTGTAACTTGGACATGGAATAAAATTGATTAAAGGATATATAAGAAATACCTATATTGACAACTTCAGAATTGGCAGTATGGATTAATTCCTTCGCCTGTCCTATTGAACGAATATTATTATACTAGCT
>MU158786.1:1034037-1046263 GCA_015888305.1 Antheraea pernyi | reverse complement strand
TTTCAAAATCGGGCACTTTTTTTGCTTTTGAGCGATTACGTTATTATTATATACGTTGCCATGGTAACGTAGTAAGTAGTAGTAATAATATTCGTCCAATAGGACAGGCGAAGGAATTAATCCATACTGCCAATTCTGAAGTTATGTAGTAAGTATCAAAGCTAACATTTTCAAAGCTTTTTTTTTGTATCGGATAATTTTCTAAACTATTTCAGTTTGATATGGGGGAAAAAATAAAACCCTTCCACTGTCATGTGTAAGTGTGTATGCGTGCACGTGTGTGGAGGTGATATGTGTAATGTTGTCGCAGTGATGTAAGGTTTTGTGTCAATGTATCGCGCGAGCAATGCACTCAAGGGCTCCATGCCAAGGGAACGGACTTAGGCTTGAGCCGCTGCGGAGGGGGGCCTAATCTGGTGTGCGGGAGCGAAATTTACCCCAGAAACACTGAAATATTTTTTCAAATCAGACTAGTAGTTCCTGAGGTTAGCGCGTTCAACCAAATAAACAAACAAACCCTCCAGTACAAATACTTCAGCTTTATATATTAGTATAGTTTCTTCATGAATACTTCATCGATTAAATCGAAATGGAAATAAATTTATATCTTTATAACATATTTATTTTCACGTGTTCTTATATTAAAATTTCAATGTTGGTGTAACATGCATATCTATCTACACATATACTTGCGTATGTTTTTGTACACGCTATTCTATATATTGTTACTGTTATTTACTGTATACTGTTTTCCCTTCGAACATATATATATATATATATTAATCAACAATTAATAATCCACTTTGTTCTCTACTTTCGTGAATAATTACATTTTTTATGTAACACCTTTTCCTATGTTATCGCGATTTAAATATTTTATTACCCCCAAGAAAAAAACAATGCTATATAGTTGATGATAAAGTAAATTAGTTTCATGGTTTGTGGTGTAATATAAACTCAAATAAAGGCGATAAAGTTCACAACATTTGTTCAACCTTTTATATGTATAATAATCACGAGAATTTACAGTTAGATTTTAAATAACAAATGGTTACGTTGACGTGGTTATTTTTATTCGTAGATAACGTAAAAATTATCAAATATCTGTACAAATAAAGTTATATGAAGTTAGTTAACTTAAGTGTTTATTAGCAGAGAACATTTTTACCTGTTTTACTCGCCAATGTATATTCAAATGTAAAAACCTATTGTAATTAAGTGTTGCATGTTTAGGTCGCGGGCGAATAATACGCATTAATTTATTAGAGACCTGCGTGATAGAAGAAAGAGAGAATTAATTGACATCCTGTCACTAAGAGGAAATTTGTGAACATTGTATAAAGATGTAATTGTAATTGGTAGAGCCACGCTGAAACTATTGCTGGTTTTAGCATGAATGGGTCGGCTCGTCCAGAGTAGTACCACCCTCTCATAGAAAACCCACGTGAAGTAACAGTGCTTGCATTGTTGCGTTTCGTTCGGCCAGTGAGAGCGCCGGAGGCCCACCTCCCCTCCCCTCTCCTCTCCCACTCCCACTCCCTCCTCTAACCCTTCCCCACAAATGGTGGCAACGCACTTGCGACTCTTCTGGTGTTGTTAGTGTCCATGGACGGTGGTGATCACTTAACATCAGGTGACCCACCAGTTCGTTTGCCATCATTGACATAAAAAAAGACAGTATATTGACAAATAATTATGTGTCGCTCTTTGATATATAAAAACCTAAGATGCACAGTCTTGAAGTAACGCTCAAAATCGTCTCCAAAAACTCACCGATAGACCTAAGTAGTTATAGTTATACTATAAACTTATGTTTTTGCAAATTCAACCTTACGCGAATTATTTAGAGTTGTTTTTACAAAGCAGCGTACAAAAAGTACATAGACGCGAGTGACGAGATACTATTTGAAATGAGCCCAGAATTCTCAATTGTGCACTCATTTTATAATCATAGAGTTAACTTAAAGTAATGACTGTCATAAGTTAATATTTTTGCCACTGTTCTAACATAAATCACCTTAGACACGAGTCAATTCTAATGCCAATGAAAATGATAATGGCATTTAAATAAAATTATCCCTTTTTTTTCAATAGTAACAATATTAATGTATATTTATAATACATGTTTATTTATTAAAAATTTTCGCTTTTAAAAATACAATTGAAACCATTGATAACCGATTTGGTGCAGACGAAGTTGCACGGGTCAGCTGGTCATAAATAAACATGTATTATAAATATACATTAATATTGTTACTATTGAAAAAAAAGGGATAATTTTATTTAAATGCCATTATCATTTTCATTGGCATTAGAATTGACTCGTGTCTAAGGTGATTTATGTTAGAACAGTGGCAAAAATATTAACTTATGACAGTCATTACTTTAAGTTAACTCTATGATTATAAAATGAGTGCACAATTGAGAATTCTGGGCTCATTTCAAATAGTATCTCGTCACTCGCGTCTATGTACTTTTTGTACGCTGCTTTGTAAAAACAACTCTAAATAATTCGCGTAAGGTTGAATTTGCAAAAACATAAGTTTATAGTATAACTATAACTACTTGATAAATTAAACTCTGAATTACATCATAACTATTTTCAACTTGTATTAAAACTTTTTCACACTACATTGTATTAAAGAAAAATATAAATATTAAAAAGATATGAGCAAGATGCGTCAACTGTCACTTGCCTGTGACTATTTGTCTAAGAGCTAGGCAACGTTTCGACAGCGAATTGGCTAGTGGTAAACCTTTACAGGCAAAAATATTAAACTTTATATAATTTTAGAATGTTTTGTTTTTCACTAACTTTGAAATGCTACTAAAACATGAAATTATTATTACCAGACATTTTTGTTATTAACAATAATATGCTCGATGCCAATTTTGTAAATAAAAAAGAATTTTCAAACCATGTTAAGATAACTGTAATTTTATTGAAGTTTTACTATTTTTGGCGCGTTAGGGAAAAATGATGAGAGTAAATTTTTACGATGTGCGCGCACACCGTCACGAAAAACCGACACCCTGAAGTTAGCTATACTCAACATTTTGTTTCTTTGTATTTGTTGTTTGTATTTCTTTATATTAAAACTTTTATTAAATACCTTTTTTCTATTGTTAGTGTCGTTTTTTCTACAAACGTAGAATAAGGCGAAAGATAAAATTTATGAAAAGATTTTACCTGTTATGCCAAAGAAGTATAACTTCTAACGCGTGTACATAAGTACACACACACTTTTTTTTTAATATTATTTTTTTTCAACATAACACTTGCAACATCAGGAGTGTCGCAAGTGCGTTGCCAGCCTGTGTTGGAGAGGGAGGAAGGGAAGCGAAAGGGGAGTGGAGGAAGGGGAAGAGAGGTGGGCCTCCGGTGCTCTCACTGATCGAACGAAACGCAGCGATGCAAGCATTGTTATTTCCCGTCGGTTTACTGTGAGAGGGTGGTACTACCCCGGGTGAGCCGATCCACTCATCCTGAAACCAGTAATAGCTTCAGCGTGGCTGTACCACCTACCGAAACCTATGTATAGAATAACTTAGCTATAGCTTAGCGCAACACTGGCTGTATAATAAAGATATCCATAATTGTGAAAGCGCCTGTTATAGACGCGTGTATTTAAAATGGCGTCAGTCCCAAGTCATACGTCTACGTTTATCGTGGTTTTTCATTGTTTACGGGGAAATCTCAATATCATAATGGTTAATAAAATGAAATATGCTGTTTGCAATGGGAAAAATAAAATGGTTTGAAATGAATTATTTTGTTTATAAAGAATATCATCGGGCACAATATTGTTGTATTGTCAATAACAAAATTGTCTGGCAGTGATAAATTCATGTTTTTAATAGCGTTTAAAAGTTACTGACAAAAAATGTTCCTTAAATTATTTATAAATCAAAATTTTGATCTGTAAAGGTGTAATGCGCATTAAAAAACACAACGTTAACCGGCTACCAGGTATCCTGAATCCTGTTTGGAAGGGCATAATCTATCTTCATATTATAGAACCAACTTTTCTAAAATTCTCGTTCTTCCCACGTTGCTGGCTCTTGTACTGAGGTATCGCAAAAAAGTCTAGTTACATTAACTACTTTCTTTTCTTTTTTATTCTGGAGAACCCCTTGCGTTTTATGGGACAAAAAGTATCCTAAATGTAACCTTGTAATATTAGTTATTACTTAGTCACATTTCGTTAAAATCGGTTCAGTACTTTCAGCTTGATGCGTATTCACAGGGACAGAAAGACAGATAGACAGACAAAAACGATAACGAAGTCTACCCCGATAAAAAATTTCAAAATATATTTAATGTACAGATTTGACCTTGCTACAGATTTATTATAATATAGATATTTTAAAAGTAGGGAAGATACCCGTACAATTATAATTTTTTATATCATGTTTAATAACAATTTTAGAAACGAGTTTTGGTTGACCAAGTTAAATAATTATGTAACGAATATATAATGTTATTATACATAATAATATTTTACTTTCATTTTCAGATTAACTTTTAAATTTGCTGTATGTTCAATGAATGTATGGTCGTGTGTCTCATATATTTTCAACGCGGTGACGTAAGGCTAATTACGTAATAAATTTACGTTTTTTTTTTCTTCTTTCGATTGATTTCTTTTTTTACTATAGTGATGGTAACGTGTAGAGTTAAATGGTAACGTGATAAGTTATGTACTCCGGACTTCTTAGCACATACCTATATAGTGCTAATGAGAAAATGTGGCTTACTGTAATTTACATTATGTTCCAGCCTGTTTAGTGTTAATACAACCTTTATGAAGAGTTTCATTGGTCAGATTTAATAAATTATAAACGTGTCCTATAAAAAAAGGATCATGACGTCATCTCGTTATTACTTTTTAAATGTATGTCGGTATTTTTTTAGATACTGTAATCTTGATACATGCTTGTATCTAATATCTTCTCTTACTTCAGATATTTAAAAAAACAACTACTGAAGCTATTACTGGTTTCAGCATGAATGGGTCGGCTCGCTCGGGATAGTGCCACACTCTCATAGAAAACAGGCCTGAAGTAACAGTGCTTGCGTTGTTGCGTTTCGTTCGGTCAGTGAGAGCACCGGATTTTAGATTTTTGTAAAAAAAAAAAATGTTGCTGGTGTCTTAATTAAATTAAGTAATAAAATACATTTCAATTATTAGTAGAAATGTCGTAGTCCGGTGAAGCTGTTAAGACCTTGCTAGGTCAATAGCGTAGTCAGTTAGAGAAAAAAAAAACAAGAAGTAGAAATATCTGCCTGTTTGTATGTACACGCATCACTGCTAAAGTACTAAGTTCACGATAAAACTTTACCAAGAAAATCATAATCATATCCTCCAGTAACATTTAGTATATGTTTCAATAAAATCGGTTCACTCTATTAAAAGTTATTATTGTAATTTTAATGACGAAGCGAATTAAGTACGAGAGAAATGTAGATAAGTAAATGGACTTAATACATTCAGATGGTTACATTAGTCACTGGTTTTTTTTTACACTAGGTTCCACGCGGACAGAGTCGCGGGAACAGCTAGTATATAAATAAAGTGTTAGAGGTCTGACGTTGTCTTTTTTTTTATTGTGGCACGGCATAATGACTGTACTATGCCTGATGGTAAGCACAGTACAATCCAAAAACAATGGCGACCACCGAGTGACAATATACATCGCCGGTCGCCGCTGTCATGCCGGCCTGCGAAATGCTGGATATGCACAGGCTGGTCCCGAAACGCGACCCGCAGAAGCGAATCACTGTGACGGGCTTTTTCGCCATATATATGGTGCTTGCGACCCAGTCAGGCTGTAAAACCCTACCATTCCACTTTCGCCATTGCCTCGTTTGTTGTTTAGCAGGGTGAACCACGTGCAGGTGAGGTTGGCTTGGGTGTCTCAAGTCTTATGATGTTATTCGACACCCCTTACACCCCAAAACCTCCTTACACCGCATCACGCAAAAACTACTGGATTGTTTTCGATATATTTGTTTAGTTTTATATATTTAGCAATTTGATCTTTAATGGTAATAAAATTGTAACAAACTATCTTTATAGTTATTCCGCGTTCAACGATATATTTTTTTTACCGTGGAGAAGTGGAGCATGCGGTGTGATACTTATGTTTTTTCCTGTCTATACAAAATACATTTTAAGATAATAAACGACGCAGACGAAGTCGCGGGTATCACTTAGTATTTTATAAAAATATGTAAAATGATTGTTACTGGATAATTAGATCTCTCTCCGCTACTCCTAATGATTTATTACAGTAGAATGATCATCGTAACAACAACGAAAGCTTTATTAATAATTATCTTTATTTTAGCTGTACTACGTTCAAAAATACAATTATCTTTATTTTCTTTAATACATTTAAATTATTCGTCGTAAGGTTATTAACTTCGCTATTATGTATTCGGCAGCGTACTGTTATTAAAGATTGGAATGAACACCGATATACTTGCAGAACGGTAAATATTTAGACAACAATTATCAGTAGACTGCGATCCACTAATAATAGTTGCCACCTTGCAACGCGTCTCGAAACTGTCAAAGTTTTGAAATCCATAGCGAATTTGCAACACCGAGTATTCTTTTCAAGTCATTTCGACCGCGTAATGGTTACGTCGTTATTCGATGGGATATGTTTGGTGGTAACTTGCGCGATGATGTAGTGAGTGGTTTGATTACTACGTAATCGTCGGGTTGTGGTATGATATCATTTGTTGAGCATCGTGGTCACGCCCGCCACAAGATCTCAAACGTAACACCAAGGCTGATCGCTCACTTCGTTTGATTGCAAAGACGTTGGTAGCTGATTCAATATACTACGTTCGTAAACAATATTATAACGTATATAAATCAGTTTTTTTTAACTCCTGAATGTAGATTACATAATTATTAATTTTACGTAACACTTTACAGTTTATATATTTTTCGTCCAAGGATTCAATTTAACATTTGTTTTTATTGTACAATATAGAAATTACTTCAATACAATAATGCTGTTTAAGCCTGGATATAAAAATTACACTTTTCTAAATGGGGTAATGCAATAATAAACATTTTGATGAATACAAGAAAAACATGAAAATCTTGGAACCATTACTCTTATTGTGGGTTTGCGATTTGTTATTGAAACGATCATTACCAACAACGTTTGTGAATTTCGTCATGTATCAAGCAAGAGTCGTAAGTGTTATAGCCTAATTCATAGTTGGGTTATAGAGTAATTATATTATAGTGTTTCCAATAATAATCTGAACATACAGGTAAAGTAAAGGTCGAGTTACTGATTATTATAATCATGTTTAAATATAATATCATACTAAAGACCCGTGAAACTGTTCATGTAGGTGGTAGAGCAACGCTGAAGCAATTACTGGTTTCAGCATGAATGGGTCGGCTCGCCCGGGGTAGTAGTACTAGACTCAGACGTAAAGTAACAATGCTTGCATTGTTGCGTTTCGTTCGATCAGTGAGAACGGCGGAGGCCCACCTCTACTCCCCCTCCCCCCTCCCCCAAACACAGGCTGGCAACGCACTTGTGACTCCCCTGGTGTTGTCAGTGTCTATGGACGGCGGTGATCCGGCGGTGGTATGTTCGTTTGCATCCTATGATATAAAAAGAATAGATAACCGTTTCAAGCATTTCGAGTATTCCCCTACGGTCAAAGTCGTAGGTAACAGCTAGTGTAAAATAAGGTACTTTACGCTACTACTTACAATTACAGCAATCTACCAGACTACCCATCAAAATTTGTCCAACGGTTTCGGTGATTACCCGGAACAAATAGACAGATAGATGAAAGTTATGAAAATTGAATTTTTGTTATACATGTACCTTCATATCCAATCGGTAAAACGTTGTTATTTTGATATTACATACAGTCACTTCATTTTTCTTGTATGTATGAATTATCTATTTAATATATTATGGAGGTACTGACCTAATCGACATTGTTAGATAGACAATAAGAATATCTATTTCCTTGTATATAGTAGATAAAAAATATAGTATCGATAAATATAAAAATATTTTAAGGCATTGAGAGTTAATGATGTCAAGATTCTTATACAAAACTAGCAGCTAAAAAAAAAAGTTTTCCTTGATAATAAAAAAAAAAATCTTTAATTCAACCGCAACGCCACCTAACGGTTCCTAAACCATTCTCGTATCCACTGGAACACGCACACAAAATTTCATCAAAATCGGTCCAGCCGTTTAGGAGGAGTTCATTGACATACACACGTACAGAAGAAATTTATATATAAAGATATCGAAATAGCTATAAAATTAATCGATCACTAAGAGTGAATACGATAATAATCTAAATAAAAATAGATCAAAACTAGCATTTGCTCACGGCTCCACTCGCATTCATATTGATTTGATCTAACCCTCGGGAACAGTAGATTTTTATGTGGATGGATGGGTTAGCGCTACGCTACGTTCTTTATTGTACACCTTCCAAAAAAAATTTCTTTTCATGATGATCGCTTGCGTAATTAAACGTGAAAGCGTGACAAACAAATTCATATAATATATTTCTATCGGGAGTTATACTTATATAATTTGATTCGTATCTGTAATCATGTGTCGTAACTAGTTATAATGTCAAAAAAGTAATTAAGCATGAAAGTGTGATAAACAAACATTGTCACTTTCGTACTATTTTTTTAATTGGTCCACAAACTAGACGTTACACATACAATACGAAATACAAATTTTCCTTACATTAGCGAACATAAATCATTACATAGTATAAGACAAAGTCCCCCACCGCGTCTGTCTGTCTGTCTGTTCGCGATAAACTCAAAAACTACTGAACGGATTTTCATGCGGTTAGCAGTGGCTACAGTGATTCATGAGGAAGGTTTTAGTATATAATTTGTTTTTTTTTATAGCCAGGGCGGGACAGCGTCTGCCGGGCCCGCTAGCTAAATATAAATTTAGGTGTGAGCCTTACAATGAACACAGCCAGCTTAAATACAATTAATTAGAAAGAAGTTTTTAGTTTAAATATAAATACATACAAGGAACAACACAATTGGCAACAAATTGGTGTATGCCGTTGCATTCCTAAAATATACGATAATGTTGGCCAACATTAGTTCTACAGTGAGGTGTCATGAAAGATTTCCTATTCATTATACGACTCCCAGAACGTGGCACTACAATCATCATTATATCATTACATAGTATAAAACAAAGTACTCTGCCACGTCTGTCCGTCTGTTTGTTCGCGGTAAACTCAAAAACTTCAGAACGGATTTACATGCAGTTTTAACCAATCGATAAAATGATTCATTGGGAAGATTTTGGTATATAATTTGTCAAGTTTTTGCGTAAATTGGTTGAAATACAACGAAAATTGTTGGAGATGTCGGAAAAAGTCAAGCCGCCTGGGAGTTTTCATCGAAAACTCCGCTTAATCCTTTTGAGATATAACAAAACAGAGTATTGTAAAGAAGTCTGAGAGGGCATATATTTATCTTTTAAGGATAGCTCACTATACTTATCATATGTTCTAAAAAAATGAGACGTACAATTCGAAAGCAATTTAGACGGATACAGTATTAATAATTATCAATTTAAATACGTTAGTTACGAGTACACTAAGCATTTCATGCACATTCATAAATCTTTATATGTATAATTCTTCTGTCCGTGTGTATGTAACTGAACTCTTCCTAGACGGTTGGATAGATTTCGATGAACTTTTTTATGGGTTCCATTGGGTTCGATAATGGTTTAGATTCATAATTGAACCTGGTAGGTTGCCCTACCTGCCTGGTAGGTAGGTCGGAAAGTAGGTTTTCTATTATCAAGGTAGGACAACATCGCCGGGCCCGCTAGGTAATTATAAATTTCATTGATGCTATTTTACGTTTAGGACATATAGATAATGTACAAGTCTCTTTTACTGGGATATCATATTGTAAGAATATACGTATAATCTTGGACTTATTTAACTATTAATACATTACACTATGGATATGCAAATATCTTATCAACATCCTGCCTCGTGTGCGGCATTCATAATGTATTTTAGAACCAAATATAGATAGTAACATAATTCTTTATACTGACGTCTGTCTTCTACTACTTCAATGTTTGTTTTTTATCGTGAAATATATTTTTGTTACCTTATTTATACTCTTTTTTAATAGATAATGTTAGAACAAGACTGTGCTTACAATTGTAAATGATATCTTGATCATAATACCCCAGGAGTAACTCTCATCATAAGTGAAATTATCGTAAATCAGAATTTAAAAAAATCTTATTTTAATTTAGGAATTGAGAAGGTGCTTTTGAACGTTAAAACTACCATCGGTTTGGAATAGAACCCAGTCAACGAGAAAAACTGGCGATATTGTTCGATCTTCTTTAACATTTTTTATAAAACTCACGGACACGGTTGTTTCGGGTGGTACTTGTATCGGATCGCACACAGGGAGCCGACCACCGCCTGCCACGAGTGCGGCGCTGTCGAAGATACCGCGCAGCAGACTCCGTCTGAGTGTGCTGCGTGGGGGGCGCAGCGCCGCATACTGGCGGCGGCGGTGGCAACGGACTTATCGCTGCTAAGCGTGGTTTCGGCCATGCTTGGCAGCGAACAGGCTTGGCAAGCGTTGACCTCCGGGGGGCCCATCTCCTTATTGCACAGGTCCGGCGGACGAGGCCCTCTATAGGTAGGAGCCCGGCGGCCACTTTCCGCCGGGCAGACCGTGGGGGCGGCTCTACAAGGTTGATTAGCTTGAACGAACCCTTGCCGCCCCCACAAATCGGTCTGTCGGTACACCGTGGAGTTTTAGAGTTTTAGTCTGTGCGAGTTGGATATAACCCACCCTCTCCCCCGGGAGGGTGACATATCCACAAGGGATTTCCCCACGAAAAAAAAAACGGGAGGTGGATTATTCGGCGCTCTAACTGACAGAACGAAACGCAACAATGCAAGCACCGGTTCTTCATGTCGGTTTTCTGCGAGTGGGTCTGCGAGCCGACTCATTCATGCTGAAACCAGTAATAGCTTCAGCGTGGCTCTACCACCTATTACCTGCAGACCGCCGTCTTTTGTGTACTGATCCACACTATAATAAATAACCTTTTGATATCAAAATTCGCTTGACATTATGCTTGAAATTACCATCCGGCAAATCGGTAATGTGTATTGGGAGGAGTACGAAACAAAGCCGCTATGGTTTTGGGTCGCCTCCATCAGTTGCTTTGTCATAGGAGTAAGATGTCCCTCAGACACAAGCTCACTTTGTATAAGACGTGTATCCGTCCCGTGATGACATATAGCAGTCCCGTTTTTGCGCATATGTCGAAAGATAATTTTCATAAGTTGCAGGTTCTTCAAAACCGCGTTTTACGTAAAGTGACCGGTGCCCCGTGGTACGTCCGGAGAGTTGATCTACATAGGGACCTAGAGATGCCTTCTATCTGGGCGTACGTAAAATCACTTACGATTAGTTATTTTGAAAAAGCCGCGAATCATCCCAGTCCGTTAGTGGTATCCGCAGCAAAATACGAACCCGTACCAAACGCTGCGCGTAGTAAAAGACGTCCGCGACATATTTTTACCGACCCCCCCGACGAAATAACGGCAGTGAACGATCAGTACCAGCCTGTCTCTCCAAACAGAGCGTGCTCACGCCCACGCCCGCGTAACCACAGATCACGCCGCCGTGGTCTGGGGGTAAATTTCGCTCCCGCACACCAGACTAGGCCCCCCTCGGCAGCAACTCAAGCCTAGGTCCGTTCCCTCGGCGTGGAACCCTTGAGTACGCTGCTCGCGCGATACAGTGACACAAAATCTTACATCACTGCGACAACATTACACATATCACCTCCACACACGTGCACGCATACACGCTTACACATAAAGTGGATGGGTTTTTCTTTTCTTTCCCGTATCGAACTGTAATAGTTTAGAATCTTTTCCGATACAAAATACACATAGGAGTTGTTGAGATATGTATGCTTGGTACACATATATGTTTCAGCAACTCTTATTGGTATGAATAGTTTAGCTTTAACTTAGGTTAGCTTTGATAGGTCGCGAATTGCATGAACAGGCAACAGCCAAGCCGAGGTGTGCCGCGCACCCTTGAGCTAGTTGTCAAAGTAAAATCGGCTGAGTGCCTTAAGCGCTCGCCTTAGTAGTCCGGTGAAGCTGTTAAGACATTGC